>JAGVSP010000616.1:0-98798 GCA_022494985.1 Micrasema minimum
AAATTTCATGTACGGTACATTGTACTGGAACTGAAGCGTAAGGGTACTCACGTATGTAACTAACGCGTCACCGACCATGTGAACTTCATGTAATAAAATTATCAAAATACGCTGCAATTATGTATTTACTTCCTATGCACCGTTAAGTACAGAAAAGGAATTAATTAATTTAATACGGATAAATGAACAAAGTGCTTGAATGTGATCATGTGAAAAGTCTGACTAACCGGCGTACGTACATGAGAAGTTTATAAATCTAGAAAAAGTAATCGAAGTATATCAGGGCAGAATAGTGTGGTGTTCTATCCTCTATGCCTACCCTTTCAGAAAAATTGCGTGATAGTTAGCTAAATAAAAATTAATTATTATTGATATCTTAACAGAGACAGAGAAACTCTGGAAACGAATGTGGGTTATCTAGGCGTTTACAGGGCTTATGACCTGTCATTGGCTGGGTTAAGTGGCCACTTGATGTACTACAACATTACCCATTCTGCCTTTCATCTGACAACCATTTTTGAAAATTTTTTGAAACCACATATATGTTTAGTTTGTACAGAAGTATCCACATTTGAGTTGGTTTTTGACAGATTTTAATATTTTTCTCTCTAGTGACATCTGTTGAGATGGTGTTTAAGCATTTTTGGCAATCTAACTTTGTTGGTGTATATCGCTAGATAGCCCACATTCGTTTCCAGAGTTTCTCTGTCTCTGTTGAGATATCAATAATATCTGATATCAGCCCAGCACGGGTATAATCCAGTAATTTGTCTACAAGTATTTGTATACGTTCAAAATGTTGCTGTTAAAAATTAATTAACCGTAAAGTATTCCTCTTAAGGCAAATAAAAAAACCATTGAGTTTTTCTTTTTTAATAAATTACCATTAATTAAGCATTTCTTATCGTTTGTTTCTCGTTTCGTGCAGGCAATTTATTTCCCCGCAAGTTAATCCTGGCTCACGGTGGCGGTGGAAGGAATTAGGACAACTAGCAGACATGTCGGAATGCCTTTATCTTGGCCACGTACAAACAGTACTGTTGCTATTTGTACACAGGGCTTATCTGAGCAGTCTAAGGTTAAGTTTTCCTGGATGCGCCCCTGTGTAAAGTATGAACCTGAAGAACAGAGCCGGATTATACAGAAAAAAAAACTGTCTAAGATTGGAGAGACATCTTCAGGCGTTTTCTAGTAAGTAATTAAGTTCGGATGAGTCTTACCTTCACCAATAAAGATTGATTGCCAAAAATGCTTGACAATCTTTTCAACAGATGTCACCAGTGAGAAAATCACTTGTAATGTGAAACGAAGCGTGATAATTCACACTAATAGAAGTTCCGAAATTTGTCATGGTTATCAGATGATGGGCGGAATGGGGAATGTTGTAATATATCAAGTGGCCACTAAAACCAGCCAATGACAGATCATTAACGCCTAGATAATCCACATTCGTTTCCAGAGTTTCTCTGTCTCTGTTGGGATATCAATGATATCTGATATTAGCCCTGCACGGGTATAATCCAGTAATTTGTCTACAAGTATTTGTATACGTTCAAAATGTTGTCTAAGATTTATTTAGGTATTCGATTATTGGTACACCGAATGCAGTGTATCTTGATCATTTTATTACATAAATGTAGGATGATCAGTCTTACGCTTCAGAACCAGTCCAGACACTCGCATCGTAAATCCTTTTAGCCGTTCTTTCATCATTCATTCGCTCCACACGACCGAACCATAGTAAAATACCAAAAAAAATTCTGAAGGTAACAAAACGCAATGGAACAGAGAATTGGCAAACAATTGAATTGAGTTAAAGTATATCTCTATTAATGTGTCCCTATCACCATTTCTTATTATTTACAGCTTTATTTTATGCCCCATTATTTTGATTTCCCAGATTTTACTGCTCTTAATGTTTGAGGTACCAGTCTTTATCGATTGGTTTCATCAATAGCTTGAAACAAAGGATTAGCCCTGGACCTAAACACTTACATATACAGGGTGTAACAAAATTCTATGTACAAGCATGAAACCAGTGAATCTACATAATATTTAGAGTCGATTTTGTGAATTAAAGTTTTTTTATTTGACCCTTAGTTTTCGGGAAAATTGAGTACGAAGATGATTTTTTTTTCGTTGCTAATTGTTTTTTTTTTTTTTTATTATTTTTTTATTTCAATATATACGAGTACATAAAAGAAAACAATACATGTCCTACTGAGTTGCCTACTGCAACTCGTCAGTAGGTGCATAAATACAAATTCAACTAAAAATAAAACTACACAATACATACCCTAGCGCACAAAAAAATATAAAATACAATTCTAAAACTCAATATAATAATTCGCGCTCTAGCAACCAAGTTCTCAGCACGCGTCTCTCTTTTAAGCTTGAAAAATTAATGATTTTTTTAATACTTCTTGGTAGCATGTTACAGATTTTTGGTATACTGTACTGAAGTGTTCTCTTACCATACTTGTTATTATATTTAGGGAGAACTAATCCTTCAGCACTCGTAAAACGAGTATTGTAAACATGCACCGGTTTGTGTTTATACTCAAAGAGAGATGCGTGCTGAGATATTAATTTGGACCATAATAACGCCTTAACAGATAAAATATTTACAGACTTATATAATAAGGATATCGAAACATCGTGTCTCTGATAGTATAGATGTTTTTTAATTAATAATTTGACCAAATGTTATCAAATATTATAAGAATGTATAAGAAATTTTTGTATATCTCTACAGATATTAAGTGGATTTTTCTCAAATTCAGGAATATGGATATTCAACCGTTTACAGGGCTCATGACCTGTCATTGTCTGGGTTAAGTGGCCAGTGAACGTGCTACATCATTCGCCATTCCGCTTATTAGCGAATATCCACACATTGTAACATTTTTTATATTGCTTATATGTTACATGTTTCAAACCAAACACTTGTGCGTTACTAACGACATCTATGTGTTGATATTAAAGATTTTTTTATCCGTTTTTTCATCTTCCACTGTCTTTCACTGCCCATAAAGAACACAAGAGCAAAAAGTTGAATTTTTAAAGGAATTTATGCAATTTTACTTAATCAACGGTACATTTGGAGGATGAAAATATTTTTTAAGCCCATACTAAAGTTAGTCACATTACGCATTCAACTCCAAATGTAATGAACCGGGTTGTGGTCTAGTGGTAGATTCGAGGACTCCGGATTAGAATCTCTAGGTTCGAATCCCACTCCAGCACAACTTGTTTCCTGCTTTCTGACACAGTTATTTCCGACTATTTGAAAGCAGTCCCAAAACTGAAATATTGGAGTATATCATAAGAACTCAAATGTTTCTTTTTATTTAAAAAAAAAAAAAATGTAGATTCACCATTCATCAGTTTTTGGGTTGTACCCAGTACGAGTTTTGTTAATCCACGTATTCATACACTATATTTCACGATGACACCGCGGAACTTCCGAGGGTGATTATTCATTGTATTCTGACAAAAAACCCTAATAAAGTTTTCACACCATCGCGATCGATTCGAATCCGAGATATCATACATGGTAGCACAACAAACTTACATTACACTGCAAAGCGGACATGCTATCATAGTTTAAAATGTAGTTTTTTTGTTACTTATCGTCTTCTTATTCTTCTTCTTTCGCCACGTTCGCTCCTATGTGAAGCACGTTGACATCACTAGATCCCTCCAGCAGACCCTGTCACCAGCTAGCTCTCTCTCGCCTCCACCCAGGTCAGGCCCGCATCCATCAGCTCCGCCGAATACATCCGGAGGATGGTCGTCGACGGTCTGCCAGGACGGCGGTATCCTTTTTCTCTTTGCTTATCGTCTCCTGCGTTTAAATATTCAGATTTCCCGACACATACACCACACTCCACACACATACCACAACACATCATACACATGACATAACATAACCACTTTGTATACTATTGTTTGCTCACTTCACGTCACAGAAATTAGTTTTGTACATTGTGTTGTCCACTTAATTGGTGTTATGTTGTATATATTACCTCAAATTGAAAATTCTTAGCTCATTGTACCAAACAAAGCACTGTGTGCACAACATTAAAATATAAATAAATATAGGATACCTTGGACTGGTGCCGAAGCGTGAAACTGACCATCTGACCCTCATGTAATAAAATTTATAAAAATACACTACACTTGTGTAACTATTACTAATGAAGTGCCCTATGGACCATAATATGCGAGTAAGAAAATAAATTTATATCATTAACCAAAAATTTAGTTATATTGCAATGTAATTTTTAAGCTTTATCATCCCACTCGGTACAATCAATAATTATCACTAAAATAACTAAGGGTTGGTTGGAAGATATTGCTTAAAGCCCGCTTTTGTACACTTGCTATGGAATTGTACTGCAAGAAGTTTTAAAATAAATAATTATTTTATGGAGAATCGACCGAGGAAACGTGACATCTTACCCTCTTAAAGGGTTAGCAACAAATTAGCTAAGCATAAAATGTTTCAGCAAAATACATTATTTTCCCTCTATCCAAGACCCAAACCGCAACCGCGGCGTGCGCGTTGCAGAGCAGTGACATCTGTTGACGATACCATCACAAATTAAATCAGCAAGGCAGGGCTGAACTCGAATATTACAAGAATTTAAATTCATAACCTTCGTCACCCCATCCCCCTACCCCATCTGCCCCCTGTTGTGACGTCATGGCGCATCTCCCCGACATTTCGCACCATGACTACACTAACTCAAAAAGTCATATTTTTGGAAATTCGCAAAAATTTATTTTGATTTCTGCTTCAAAGCTTCGAAAAAACACCTCACATATTTTTAATGATGTTTATTTTACATAGATAGGTTATGCTCTTCCGTTACTTGTCATGTCTTAGTCCTAGGAAGATTGAGTTAAATTGGTTCTTTCCAATTTTTTTTTAAATTTTAAAATATTGATTAAAAAATTACAATAACAAAGGTTTTTTTTTTTAATTTTTACGATGTCATATAAATTTTACAGCGCAGTTTGAAATAGCACTTTTTCAAATCGCTCGCAAAATCCTCCATTTGGCGCGCATGCGGTGTGACGTCACAGCAATATAGCCGCTCATTACGGAATGAATTTCACGCCTTTCACGGTGGACGGGAATGACGTCATTGGCCAATAACGGGCGTTAAAAATCATTCGCATTTTCGTGCTTTTAAAACATAAATTTATAAATGAAAACAAAATTTTTGATCATTGTGTTTTATATCGTTGGAATTGTAAAAATGTACTTTAAATATTTATAACGTTTTCAAGGATATTTCATACTATCGGGAAGAACCCTATTTTGACTCAATCTCAACTCGTTAGAGGGAAACAGAATGATTAAAATGTATTAGATAGTGGAAGATAGATATAGTTGTCTTTTTTTCACTGCAAAATACAAACGGAACAAAACAATTTTACAGCTCTCTTTGAAATAGCTTGTCTAGTGTTATTATTTTATTTTATTTGATTAAGAAAACAACAGCTATACATAAAAATGAGCACAATTATTAACAATATTATAAGCCACTTAAAGTTTTCTATATGTTGACAGATAAATGAAAATTAATTAACAGTGTACATAAAATAAAGAATGATTAGTCTCTAAAAGTAGAAAGTACACTATTGAGTTTATGATTTTATAGTAATAATGTATGCCAATATTTTACAGCTAATACAATTAATAAAAAATGTTTAATAATGAAGGTCCTAGCTTGGGACCGATACACTTTTAGGCTAGAGTGGAATAAATCGATGTGTATAGTAGTAATTTAATGTTCTCGGAATAGTTGCATTTCTAGCATTGCTTGTATTTGGAACGTCAATAAGAAAAACTTGATTATACCAATTCCAAGCGTTTATTTTACTTTTGACAGCTCGATTATGTGTTGATTAGGGATGTCCTAATGAGTTACCGAATCGATTTCTCATAAAAAATCGACTTTATGTATATGAAGAAGTTTTAATCAATTTAATACATTTATATTTTATTTTTTCTCAACATTTTGTAGTTTATAAACATACCCAGACGTTAAAAGCAGAGTTTATATTACGAAAGCGCTATCGTAAATTTTTTTTTTTTTAGCAGTCTTTATTCAATATAATATTTCAATATATAATATTTCAAAAAATACATAATTTCTTTTCAAAAGAAACTTTAAATATAGTCCCGATAAACTCCTTAATTGGAGTTTGTCATCGGGTGCAGGAGCTACAGAAAACTTAAATATGCATAGGACTATTTTATTGTCGTAATGTAAATTGAGAAATTCTTTGTCGCGACAAACAAAGAAAAAAAAACAAATAGGTTTTAATTTAAATCACATTTTATATTTTTTCATGGAAAAAATCAACTTGAATAATCCTCGTTGCATAAGTAGGCGCAATAAACATCGATATCGATAAATATCGGAGCTAAAGAACATGTGCTTCACTATCGTAAAGAAAAAAACGTGAAGTATTGCATTTTTCGGTATATGGTCAACGATGTTATGTGTTACTATTGGTTTATTCTACTGTGGCGGGTCGACAACGACGGCACGAGCCGAACATTGCCGAACGCCGACGTAGAGCGTACGAACGGGCCAAACCGGCTTCGAGAATACTACCGGATTCCGACCTCACCGCACGCGTCTTCGAGGCACAAAATTACCGCCAATTTAGATTTACCAACTTCATTTTATTTTGCCTAATATAGTTATTAGAATCCTTCTTTCAATGTGTTAACTTCAGTAGTTTAGTTTCGTGAATAAATCTTTGTGTAAAACGTAAGTACCCTGTTTTACTTGCTCTCATTCTGTGCACCCACATAACTTTGTACATCACACAATTAGGCCACCAACTAGGTGCCTACATAAAGGTGGTAACTACACCACTAAAGTGGTATACCCCCGACGTTTGAACACGAAAACACAACATTAAACAATCAATCACGGTGACCCCATTCAAAATTCCATAAAAATTGCGCAAAATTTCAGACAGAAATATCTTCGCTTGACAAAATTGTACAACAATTATTTTTTTTCGGTCGGTACATGAAAAATTTAAAATTTAATTTTTAATTTGATTTTCACTGTTAATTTATTTGTAATTATTTCAATCAAGGTTAATCTATTTCAAGGTTAACTTATTGTAAGGTTAATTAATTTATTTCAAAGAATTAGATTTTTCAAAGACCGAGCGAATCGAGTGAATTTTTCTGTCGGTAACAATCTTCAATGTAAATGTAACTAATGTAAAGGTAATTAATGTAACTAGTGAATTGATTAAACAGTGATGAATTTCTTAACAATATTACTCGGCCGGGATTAATTCAAACAGGTGATTCATAAATTTAACTAAAATTATTATAAACAAACATAATATAATACGTTCGAGCGACTCGCTCACCAAAAATCGCACGCCGAGTAATACATTCCTACAACACATATAAATTTTATTTTTTTTTTATTTTTCTTGAGTCGAACACACAAACAATTCACACGAACATTTACATAGGGTGCCAGATTGAGTAGAGGTACTTACAAGGTACCGGAAAATAATTTTTTATTTATAGTTCTTAAATTTTAAATTTTTTTTTTCAAAAATCCGGTACATAATTATTTTTGACAAATATTATATGGCGAGACAAGCGTGACGTAGGCATCCGAAAGTTTTCTCCTTGTGAACGCACTGTGGGAGTAAGTTTTTTTTTTTACCAGCGAAATTTATCGGAAATATTTTTCAGCTGGCGCAGTCGTTCACAATACTTGCAATTTGTAAAATTTTATTTTTGTAAACAACTTGAAACTATCAAAACAAACAGATATTCGGGCGGCTAAGCCGACGAATGTTTAACTTAGTACGTGGACATTAGTATCCATACTTTTTTTTTCTATATACATTATATTGTGTGACAGTACTATATATGTTTATATTTTTAACCTAGCTATGCATGTTATTATGTGTTACAGATTTGAAGTTTTACCATAAACATTTTTAAACTTGATATATTGTACAACGGACAATCAAAAGGAATATTAATATCGAGGGGACCACTCAGGCTTGGAGAATACAAATACCTAATAGTTGGAAAATGTGTTCCGCCGTATGGTAAAATAATTATTTAAATTTTCTGTTTTTAATTTTCTTTTCTATAACTTGCACAGTACATACATAACAAATAGTGACTCGGACATTTAAAAAATAAATATTTTTGTTTGAAATTTAAATTTAAATTTAAATTTAAATCTAATAATTTAAACTTAACTTTTTAATACAACTACACTCATTATTGAATACTTTTATTTCAATATTTTTAACTTATACTGTAATCATTATTACATACATTTTTCTGAATATTTTTTTTTTTTAAAACGAATATTTTTAAACTGTAAACAATGGCTAACAAAGACAACACTGACTTGACAAATATCAACACAGCAAACAACATGTGCCACACGGATAGAATTAGCGTTAAACTACCACAGCTATGGGTGAACAACATCGAACTTTGGTTTAAACAGATAGAAGCACAATTCGAGTTGGCAAACATAGTTTCAGAAGACGCACGTTATAGTCACTTAGTGTCAAAACTTGAACAAACGCACATAGAACAAGTTTCAGATATTTTACTCATGGAACCGAACCGAGCAAAATATACGAGGCTGAAGGAAGCGATAATCCAACGCATGGGCTGTCCACAGGACAGAAGGAGAGAAAAACTGTTTTCTTCCTTACAGCTTGGGGATCGAAACCCATCCAGCCTACTTAGAGAGATGCGGACGCTAGCAATAGGTTTACAAATAGACGAAACGACGTTGCAATACTTGTGGATACAACAACTGCCCAAGACTATCCAAGCACATTTAGCCATAAGCGAAGATGACTTGGATAGGCAAGCGACGATAGCAGATCGCCTAATACAGGTGTACACACAGGATAATGTAGCGGTAGTAGGTACCAACAATAAAAATAACATTTGTAGTTTAGAACAGTCCGTACAAGCTCTAACCCATAAGGTAGAGAGTTTATTTCACACAATCAACAAACAGCATAGTCACAACAACAATAACAATAGATTCAAAAACACAACAAGTAACAGCAGTAACAATTTTAATAACAACAAATACAACAACAATTTCAACAAAACAAGCTATAGGGCCAACGGAAATAACAAGAAAACTATTTCTTTGTTACTTCCACACAAAATTTGGCGATCAAGCTAAGAAAATGCGTCACACCATGTGAATTTAAACCGCATCTAGCTTCAAAAAACTAGATGGTCGAATCATAGCGGAGGCGGCTGATTCAACCAACACAACACGTCTCTTTGTCAAAGATCGTGATACCGGTGTGTCATACCTCGTTGACTCCGGATCGGAAAATATCATTAATTCCTAGATCTTTACACAAACGCCATGGAGAAAAGTCTAAGCTAATTCTCTATGCAGCGACGGGACTACGATCCAGAATTTCGGAGTTACCACGGTAACACTGAATCTGGGATGTAAACAAATGTTTACATGGAAGTTTATAATAGCGGATACGACACGCCCTATTATAGGAGCAGATTTTCTCCACAACTTCCACCTGTTAGTAGATGTTAGGAACAAACGGTTAGTAGACAATACAAACGGCAAGATAGTCAGAGCATTTGACATCTCCACAAACAACAACATAACATGTTCCATATCATTAACAGACAAAACCAACATGTACCACTCACTCATATTGAAGTATCCACAACTAGTAGATATCAATAAACCATACGCAGGGCTGGATAAACACAACACAATCCACCATATAGATACCCGTGGCAAACCCGTTATGTGTAAGACTCGTCGGCTGTCCCCAGAACTACTGAGGCAGGCGAAGCAAGAGTTCGATCACATGGTGGCTCAAGGTATTTGTAGACCCTCCAAGAGTGAGTGGGCCTCTCCATTGCTGCGTACCTGATCGTTATTCCTTGCCACATATCCACGATATATGCAATGACTTAGGTAACTGTAAAAATTTTTTCAAAATTGACTTACAACGAGCATATCACCAAATTCCAATTAATGAAACTGACATTAAAAAGACAGCTATAACCACACCATTCGGGTTTATTTGAATTTGTAAGAATGCCATTCGGACTATCATGCGCTGCACAAACATTCCAACGTCACATCAACGAAGTCACAAGAGGTCTAGAAGGAGTACACGCATATATCGACGATATATTGATCGCTTCACCCAGACGAAGAAACACATGTGGAACACTTAAAAGCTTTGTTTCCAGCGACTTCAAGATCATGGAATGGTGGTAAAACCCATCTAAATGCGAGTTTGCCAAGAAAACACTGTTATTTCTTGGTTATGAAATTTCGCTGAAGGCATCGGACCCTCGCCAACAAAAGTGGAAGCCATCACGAACCTCAACAAGCCAGAAACCATTAAGCAGTTGAGAAGATTCTTGGCCATGGGAAACTTCTACCGAAGATTCATACCACGAGCAGCACACAAATTGATACGACTACACGATTACCTCAAGGGAGCAAAAAAGAATGACAACAGAAAAGTAGAGTGGAACGAAGTCACTACACACGATTTTCGAAGAGGTCAAGAACTCGCTGATCAACGCCACTAAGCTTAGCTACCCAGAGGAAAAGCAGCAAGATGTCAGTGTGGACAGACGCATCAGATTACGCAATTGGAGGCGTGCTACAAACAAACCACAGACGGCATCAACTACAAACCGATAAGTTTCTTCTCAAAAAAAGTTGAACAAGGCTCAGTGTTCATATAGTACGTACGACAGGGAAACTACTAGCCATTTTTGAGACTGTAAGGTACTTTCAACATTATCTGGAGGGCAGAGAATTCTGTATATACACGGACCATAAACCAC
Organism: Micrasema minimum; assembly: GCA_022494985.1. Lineage (NCBI taxonomy): Eukaryota > Metazoa > Arthropoda > Insecta > Trichoptera > Brachycentridae > Micrasema > Micrasema minimum. The sequence goes on from JAGVSP010000616.1 coordinate 10,898, forward strand.
TACAATTCGTGTTTAGAAGGAAAAGTCACGACAAAGAAAGCCCCAGACAACTTAGATATCTAGACTACATCTCACAGTTCAGCACAGACATCAAATACATAAAAGGAGAAGACAACGTCGTCGCCGATACCTTATCAAGAATCGACATGATCGAACAAGAGGCAAACATATCGTTCGAAAAGATCCATAAAGAACAAAGCGGGACAACGAACTACTCGCACTCTTGGACGACAAGAACACTGCTCTGAACCTGATCAAAACCAACATGCAGGGACAAGAAATCGTCTTCGATCTCAACAAAGGCAACATGCGACCGTACATCCCAAAAACGCTACAGAGATCTTTCTTCAACCAAGTGCATAACCTCAACCATGCAGGAGCCGACGCCACGACCAAGACCATCAGTCAAAGAGGCGTCTGGAAAAATATGAAAGCAGACTGCGCAGCTTGGACGAAGGCCTGCATACCCTGTCAGAAGAGCAAAGTCAACAAAACACACGAGGACACCGATCATCAAGATCGGTCGACCTCATCGGACCTTTTCCACCATCAGAGGGACTGAGGTACTGCCTCACATGTATCGACCGATACACTCGATGGGCGGAAGTAATCCCTATCGCAGATATCCAGACCCACACAATCATCAGAGCCATCTGGGACAACTGGATTGCGAGATACGGCGTACCGGAGAAAATTATAACTGATCAGGGTAGGCAATTCATGTCTACGGACTTTAACTTGTTTTGTTCCAGATCAGGCATAGCACACTCCAACACGACGCCTTACCATCCACAAAGTAATGGCATGATCGAGCGATTTCATAGAACGCTGAAGACGGCCATTAAAGCTCACCACCCTGTTCCGTGGACAAAATCGATCAGCACCATACTACTCGGGCTGAGGGCCACACTGCGCACGAATGCAGAGCACTCAGTAGCAGAGATGCTGTATGGGTGGCAAACTAAAGTTACCAGCAGACATCCTGGAGCAGACGAACGACTACATTGACCCGGACTCCTACACTAGGCAACTGGTAAATTTTATGCAAAACGTCAAACCAAGGCCAGTCGAGCACCACAATAAAGGTAACGTTTTCATCCACCCGGAACTAAAGAGAGCCACACACTTGTTTCTGAGGGACGACAGAGTGTACAAACCCCTGATGCCGAACTACAGGGGGCCCTACAAGGTCATCACCAGGGCGGAAAAGACGGTAACACTGGACGTGGATGGCGAACATAAAAAGGTTTCGCTGGACAGGTGCAAGCCGGCGTTCCAGACAGCGGAAGAACGAGCCAGTCCAGCAGAAACGGAAACACCAACAGAACAACCGGCATACACAACGCGTAGCGGCAGGAGGGTGATACAGCGTCAGTTTGAAAAACAGATTTCAAAACTTGGAAGGGGGCTGTGTGGCGGGTCGACAACGACGGCACGAGCCGAACATTGCCGAACGCCGACGTAGAGCGTACGAACGGGCCAAACCGGCTTCGAGAATACTACCGGATTCCGACCTCACCGCACGCGTCTTCGAGGCACAAAAATTACCGCCAATTTAGATTTACCAACTTCATTTTATTTTGCCTAATATAGTTATTAGAATCCTTCTTTCAATGTGTTAACTTCAGTAGTTTAGTTTCGTGAATAAATCTTTGTGTAAAACGTAAGTACCCTGTTTTACTTGCTCTCATTCTGTGCACCCACATAACTTTGTACATCACACAATTAGGCCACCAACTAGGTGCCTACATAAAGGTGGTAACTACACCACTAAAAAACCAATAGTAACACATAACATCGTTTTAATTTAATCATAATTCATTATGAAGTGTTACAAAGATATGCCGAATCACCTCAACAAAAAATGTCTAGTGTGTACTTAACAGAGTCTTGTGGAAAAAAAAGGTTTTTTGTGTATCTAAAAATAGGAGCCCTTTTCTTTGGGGATTGCCTCGTATAGAATCACAAATCTTTGTGCTCCGGTGGTCAGATTTGCCGGTTTTTTTCCTTGAGCCCGTGCGAGAAGATGGCGCCGAATCGCCCGGCTGCGGTCGCCATTGCGATCGTCTAATTGTGATTTCACGCGTCGCCCGCCATGGAAAAAGCAGACTGTAAGTAAATCACCAGACGCTGCCAACGACCCGGTCCACAAGGATATCCAGAACTGGGAAGTAATCAGGTTTTTGTGAACAGTGTAGATTGCCTTCATGTAACAAATCGAAGTCCTAAACGTATAATATCGTAACCCACAAATCGTCGATTGTTATGTTGGATTTCGTTAAAATATTTTAACATATTTATATATCTTTATTTCTTTGTGAACTAGAAAAACTAAAATATTATTTTGCCAATAATGATTAGCTTTTTTGGGGCGTATTTTGTCGTATTTACAACCAATGCATACGGACAAAAATATTTTCAAATGCTCCTCCTGTAAAATCGCATTTTGTGGGTTACGATATTATACGTAAGAGGCGTCGAAATGATCAAGGAAGAGTAGGTGATAGTAGTCATCGCCTATTACACGAGACCACTTAACACAGCCGATCACAGGTCATAAAGTATTTGAACGCCTTGATAATCCATAATCGTTTATTGATTATCTCTGCTCTTGTTGAGAGATCAATAATGATTGATGCAACCCCGTCATGGGTGCAACCTTCCAACAAGAATTCACTAGAAAGGGCGTTTCCATAAAAATTTTCTAAAAATATACGCATCCTAGGATTAATTTCATACTAACTAACGAACCATCACCCCATTTCCCCGAAGGAGTAGGGAGAGAGCATAGAACGCCACTTTAGGATCTGCCCTGGCACACATTCTCTTACTTCCTCCACATTCATACATCTTCTCATGCACGCGCGTCGATTATTCCGACTTCTTACATGCCCACTTTCAAGCACTTGTTTTACTTGATCATGCCATGTCTTTCTCGGCCTTCCTCGATTTCTACATCCAGGTACAGTCGCATCATATATTTTTTTAGCCGTTCTTTCATCATCCATTCGCTCTACATGACCGAACCATCGTAAAAGACCTTTCTTTAATTTTGTCGATAATGCTTATCTCAGCCTTGCACTCTGCTCTAATTTTCGACGTTTGAAACCTATCATACATAGTCTTTACCACACATTCGATTCGCATCAGATCGCATTTCAACTGCATTCAAAAACTACTTTCGTCCTTCTTTTTCCAACACCACGCTTCACTACCATACATAGGGTTGGTACCAGAACTCCATTATGAACTGCCAATTTTGCCTCTTCTGATAAGCACTTATTAGATACGACCGGATTTCTAATAAGTGCTTAAAGTGATAAAGTCGGTCGTATCTAATAAGTGCTTAGTTTTATAACACCACTTATTATCAAATTCCACCGTCTAAACACTCCAGCACTTGGGCCAATACACGAATGTCTAGTGATGACGTAGATGCCTATCGCTGACGTAGTGAGCGACGCAGTGGGTAACTAGACACCTCAGACACGGTAGTATGTTTCTCAGACAAGTACGGAATGCCACATCTCTGAAATTCTTGTTCGAAGGGTATGTAAACAACCTAGTATTTGTAGATCGTCAAATGTAGTGTATAAATGATCAAAATGCATCATCATCATACCATAGATCCGCTCCCTATGTGGAGCATATGGAATCCACAAACTGCCTCCGTGCATCCTCCCAAGTCAAGTCCACTGATCAAAATACACTGTACTAAAACTACTACCCATGCAGTGCCCTATGCACCATTAGGTGCGAATACTTGAGTGAATGAATGTGTACACATTCAAAATGTTAAATAAAAATTGTCTGGCAACTTTGGGTATGCTTAGGTCTCTGAACTGTTCATCCTTCGATCGAATTACATAAAGTTGTTCGCCTTTGGTACGAGAATCCGTTCCTTTGTTCGACAATCATTTTATGGTATAATATATCTTCTCGTCTTGAGTAAACCAAACGATCTTATTGTTGTAGAGAAATGCAAGTAAAAGAATATTCTTCATACGGCTAGAACGCAAATAAATTATCATAAATATTATGAATGGGTGCTGTTTCGTTGCCTTAAAGGTTGGTAAAAAAAAAAACACATTTTTATTATTTTAGCTTTTTGTACGTACAGTGGTGTACATTGGCGGGTTTTTAGCCTAGTTGGCAATTTCTTCCAACCAACCAATAAAATAAAATATTGCAGTTTTTTAACGTAAGCGCAATTACGGAGAGAAACACTTTTCATTACATACACACATATTATCACACGTAATACCTAGGATAGAAGGGAGGTAAAAACAGGAACAAAATTTAAGGAGTATATAGGAAATGTTTTATCGCATAATAATTTTTAGTCGCTACGTAGTGGATAGCGCAACTAGCTCCCATGCATGAGTTCGCGATTCGATTCCCTCGACAAATGAGATATGAAATAATTTATTTCAACTTGCATTTAGGTGCACCAACCCAGTGCCCTATGCATCATGGGTGCAGCTAATAGAAAAATCTTATACATAATATCGTAATTAAAAATGTTAAACATTTTAAAGTTGTTTATTTAAAACTTCGACTGAAGAGAAAAAAATCTACAATGTGCATTTATCCTTTGATTTTGAACCTGGTTCTACTGAGTATCTGACCGGTAATCAGAGAATCCACATTCAAATCCTAGGATGAAATATTATTTTTTTAAGTGTTTTGATGAAAACACGTTGTAATTTTTTTTTTAAATATATGGTGATTTCTATCTTACGTACAATTTTTTTTTTCTGGATTTTTGTTATCATTCTTATGTCCGATTGCCCACAAAAACAGGTCGTTATATGTATAGGTAGGATGCGTCTATTTATTTCAAGGCATTTTTACCATGTTTTGATGTTACTAGCGCCTAGAATAGAAAAAAAGTACATAGCCACTTCTTTTGGTTCTACGCATCAACTATAATATTCAGTACGACTTTTTTAGTTCGTTTAGGAGACGGGGGCTTTTAAAGCATCCGTTTGCGGTCAATCCGATTTTATAAGCTCCGTTTTTAAATATTTTTTTACGGGGAATCTTTTATTTTTAATTTCACAGAAAATTTTCAAATATTCATTACTGAATATAGGACATTTCCCTATTCAATGAACTCTTATGATCACTAAAAAATTAATTGTGTACTTCAGGATTTTAAGGCCAGTGCGTATTACTTGAGACAGGCCCAACCTTGTAAATTTGCCATTTCAGAATCCTTCAGGAGATATATTATCCTGTGAGAGAAAAGTTAGGGGATGATGGGATTCCGCCCTGGGGGGTAGGATCACTTGGAGCCGTGCCATGTTCGAAAAGATTTCTTGTCATTTGAAACTAAGATGATACATTCTTCAATGTTTGGATATGCCTTATTGAATTTAATTAAAACCAATTTTTTCTGTTTGAGTCCAAGGTTTGTTAGACTAATTTTTATTACGAACTGTACAGTTTACGCCAAATGTACGTAATTGCAAAAAGGGTGGGCTATTTTACACCGTGTTTCACGACGAGACCGCGAAACTCAGGAGGTGATTGTTCATGGTATTCTGAGAAAAAAAAAATGGTAATCTAAGAGAAATGGCTGTCACGCGACCAGCGGACGCTTTTTCATGCAATTGTAGTCCTCGGATTTCTCCCTGGAATTTAGCTCTAAAGCAGTGATTTTTCACACGTTTTAGATATTTACCAAAAGCGTGTTGGTACCGTCTAATTTTTTTTGATAATATATTTATACTAGGTACTAGATAAATACATTATTGAAGATAATAATACATTTATTATGTGTGTTAGTTTTTCCAGATTTAAACAATCACTAGAATAAACCAGATCTTGTCTCGTGGTAGTTCTAATGAATGTACCTATACTTCAAATTTTGTCCTAGCTTTTATTTCCTTGATTGTATTTTATTTAAATTGTACCTGTATACATATATACGTGTTAGAATAATTTTATGTTTGAAATGGACTTAAGTCCGTAAATTAAATTAAATAAATAAAAATTAAAAAATAATAACATAAATCAATATTGATGTGCATGATTAGTGTATGAATACTATGTATGATAGGTGCACTAATGTTGAAATTAGAGCAGAATGCAAAGCTAAGATAAGCATTATCGACAAAATTAAGAAAAGTCTTTTACGTTGGTTCGGTAATGTAGAGCGAATGGGATGATGAAAGAACGGCTAAAAAAATGTATGATGCGACTGTGCCTGGATGTAGAAGTCGAGGAAGGCCGAGAAAGACTTGGCATGATCAAGTAAAACAAGTGCTTGAAAGTGGGCATGTAAGAAGTCGGAATAATCGACGTGCGTGCATGAGAAGATGTATGAATGTGGAGGAAGCAAGAGAAGTATGCCAGGACAGAGTGGTGTGGCGTTCTATCCTCTCTGCCTACCCCTTCGGGCAAATGGCGTGATGGTTAGTTAGTTAGTTAGTTAAATCAATATTCATAACATTATTCAGTAAAGAAGAATAATAAAATAATCAAATATCCATTTGGCTCTTATACAATTAATAACCCATTAATATACAATTCTCTACACTCAAAACATTTGCTTTCAAAAAACACCCTTTGTACGGGTTGAAGGTGTTAAATAAAACATAATATTCAAGATCCTAAAATGCAAAGATCTATTACAGTTATTTTAAAAGCTTTTGGTAGAAAAGTCTACTTACTTTTTCATAATTTTTGGCGTTTTATTAAAAAAGGAACGGATTTTAATACTAAAGAGATGTTCCCCTAAAAATCAGCTTCAAACGTGTCAATATTTCTGGTATCAATATTCAAAGTCATTTTTAAAAAAGGGTGTTCAGATGTTCTCAAGGCTGAAAGTGAAACGGTCAATTCAAACAATACAACTTTTACCGTGGTGTTTTAAACAAAATTCCCCTTTTGAAGACCAGGGGCTAGACGATCCCCTAACGTATCTGTGAATGGTTAAACTTAAGGGCGTTTTTATTCCCTGTAGGATATATTTCCAATAGCCAATTAAAATACAGGTTTACGACTTACCTTACGTTTAACCTGACTTCCTGGCTACCCCTAAAACGTTCAGGTGAAATTATTACCCGAGCGAAGTAACCTATGTTTAAAACTGAATTTTTCTTTTTCAGGAAGATTATACCTAATATGTAACTAACTTACTAACTTAACCATCACGAGAGGATAGAACGCCACACCACTCTGTCCTGGCACACTTCTCTTGCTTCCTCCACATTCATACATCTTCTCATGCATGCGCGTCGATTATTCCGACTTCTTACATGGCCACTTTCAAGCCCTTTTTTTACTTGATCATGTCATGTCTTTCTCTTTAGCCGTTCTTTCGTCATCCATTCGCTCTACATGACCGAACCATCGTAAAAGACCTTTCTTAATTTTGTCGATAATGCTTATATCAGCCTTGCACTCTGCTCTTATTTCGACATTTGTACACCTCTCATACATAGTCTTACCACACATTCGCCTGAGAGATTGCATTTCAACTGCATTCAATCTACTTTCGTCGTTCTTTTTTCAACACCACGCTTCACTACCATACATAAGGGTTGGTACCAGAACTCCATTATGAACTGCCAATTTAGCCTCTTTTGATAAACACTTATTAGATACGACCGACTTTAATATGTAATACCATTTATTTATTTATTTACATGTGATTTCCATATTAATATTTCATGTGTGATACCTTGGAATGATCATCCTACCTTCATCTAACTAATGATCAAGATACACTGCACTTGGTGTACCAATGTAGTGCCCTATGCACCATTGGGTGCGTATAAGGGAGAGTAGTAATACTCCTAAAATGCATTTCAAAACTACGCTCATTTGTGGGGGGGTTATGCGAGAATTAGCGAGGTCTAAATTTAACACGACGGAACATTCTAGAATTCCGCTATAGGGGTAGGAATTTAGGAATGGACGTGTACCCCATTAGGTCGCCCGACCCGCTAACTTTGGATGGAGCACGTAGTAATACCACATTTTTGAAATAAGCGGATGGACGCAACATCTATCCCGTTGGTATTTTAATTTATAATAATTTATCAAGAATTTGTAATATTTATTAATAATTTATCAGAGCAGAGTGCAAGGCTGAGATAAGAATTATTGACATCCTACCGACTGCGCCACTGTGCACTGTGATGTATTGTATATGGGGGCTTTAATTAATACACGACAGTGATATTTAAGACGGGTATATTATAATACAGGTTTAGCTGTCTATGCTCCTCAGAGCTCTAACTGGGAATGCAGGCACACAGCAGACATACTCCATACACGCATACGTTCGTACATCTTCTGTCGCCCTCACATACAGTCTCTTTCACACAAATATCTCACAATTAATAAAGGGCTTTTACGATGGTTTGGTCATGTGGAGAGAATGAGTAATAAAAGAACGGCTAAAAGAAGTTTAAATGCAAGTGTGCCTGGATGCAGAAGCCGCGGAAGGCCGAGAAAGACATGGCATGACTAAGTACGTCAAGTACTTGAAAGTGGACATGTGAAAAGTTGTGCATGAGAAGGTGTATGAATGTAGAGAAAGCAAAGGAAGTCTGTCAAGACAGAGTGGTATGGCGTTCTATGTCTCTGCCTACCCCCTACGGGAAATGGCGTGAAGGTTAGTTTGTTAGTTATAATTGATCAAATAATGTTATCTAGCAACGCCTAGATAATCCACATTCGTTTCCAGAGTTTCTCTGTCCAGGGCCCAAAATAGCAGACTTCTGAGTTTTGAGAATAGGTGTCTTAGAAGAATATTAAATGTGCGGTGGTTTGACTTGGTAAGGAACGCAGAGGTGAGGCAACGGACACAGCAACCCTTGGTATCTACTGTCATCCGGCGAAGGCGTTCGGCTGGCTAGGCCATATACTATGTATTCCATAACCATGCTTGCTTATTTTACAAGGCATCTGGTTCTCGGCGTCCTGGACGTCCGCTGTTGACAATTCGCTGGCAGTTTGCGCCAGAGCTGCGGGACGTGGGCTTGACTTGGGAGGATGCACGGGAGCTGGCGGCCGATCGCTTGGCCTGGAGGCAGTTTGTGGAATCCATATGCCATACATAGGGAGCGGATATGATATGACGATGAGTTTATAGTGAATAACTACAAATTGAGTGCTTCCAACATATATTTTATAAATATTTTTAGCCGATAAACCAACTCTGGCAAATTTTCGCCTCCATAAAATATAAAATACTTCTCATAAAAAAACTCATTTCCTGCAATTCAGAGGAGTAAGAGCGTAAGTCCTGATAGCGTAATAAACCGTAATAACGCTTCCAAAGTTATATGCATTTTATAGTGCCCCTGTGGGGTTTATAGCGCTGGTTTGGTCAGTGATAGAGTAACCCGGATGCTTGGAAAATTAAAACATTATTTTTTGTAGTTTCAACGGGAGGTTGCGGTTTTTGAAATACATCACATTTGGTTGAAAATTTAATTCACTTTTTTGAACTTTGATTCTTCAACATCAAATAGTGCAACCTGTAAGCCTCGATTCACTTCAGTGTATTTTTTTTTAAAGGGGTGTTAGTTAGTTAGAGTGGGAGTTATAAGCATAATAAATTGAAGATTCATCTTCAGGCGTTTCCTAGTAGGTGATATAATTCGGTAAGAATCTCACTTGCAATCATAAAGGTTTCTGCTAAAATGCTTAGCAATTTTCTCAATGGATGACAGAGAGTGTTCACATGTGAAGCGTCGCGCCATTTATTGTATATTGGCAGATATGGATATCAAATACTAGGTGAAATGGGGAATGTTGTAATACATCAAGTGGCTACTTAACTCAGCCAATGACAGGTCTTGTAAACGCCTAGATATCCATATTCTCTTCCAAATTTCTCATCTCTGTTGAGATGTCAAAAAGGGTGTGTATTTATTTTTTACTTGATGATGTACAAAGTTTATATTTCATCAAGTGGATTTTTTATCATTGACTGTCCTTAATTGATAATTCATATATTGTGTTGAGATCAGGCGGGATCTGGTGTGGACCAAAGGGAACTTCTCCGCATCTGCCTGAGATGATGAGAAAACCACGGAAAACTCATCGTGGAGAAGGCGGCTATTGACAGCAACAGTCTTCCGATCGACTTGAAGAGTGTTCGGCATTTTGTGTCCAATTTTTGTTTATTTTATTTATTTCCTTCACTTTCTTTTTCATATATAATACCACTTCTTGTGATAATTTATTATAAACAATCACGGATTATATATCCTGGGTGATGCGATTAATAATGTAGTCGTATTTTTTTTTAATTCTCTTCTACGGCTGAGTTATGTCACCTAACAAAGGCGCAAAACAGAAGATTTTTTAGTTTTGAGAATAGGTGTATTATAAGAAGAATTGATTTCCAATGGTTTGACTTTGTGAGGAGCATATCTTTGCCTCTTAAAAAAACTATACCTGTCCTTAGAAGCGTCTTAGAATATGGATCCCCAATATGGAGTCCCCACTATTCTGTTTACATAGAAAATCGAATTGATACAAGCCAAATTCTTAAGAATTCTTGCCTATAGATCTGGAGTGAGTCGCAGATTACACAACTATAAAGATCGATTACATTTCTTTAAACTGGACAGTTTCGAAAAAAGGAGAAAAGTAATCGATCTCACTTGCTTACATAAAATTATAAATAGTCACCTTGACACAACGCTAATAAGCGAAATCGGTCTGCGTGCCAATTTACGACTGCGTAATCCAGACATTTTCAGAGTTGAACGCTTTTTCTCCATACAGGATATTACAATCCTCTCTCTCGTATGTGCAGAGAGTACAATGTAATACACAGGGACAGCACTGAAGGTATGGACATCTACGGAAGCTCAGTAGATGGGTTCAAAAGTAGGTTGTCTTTAAGATATTTGTGATCACTTTTGATTTTATATTTACTTAAGCATTGTGCGTATGTCACATTTTCATAAACATTATGTTTTGGTCATTCGATTAAGCACGATGTGAACAATTTTAAAGGGCAATTGGTCTACCTATGTATATTTTTATCCTTTTTTGTATTATATTTAGTATCCTATTGTCTGTTATTGTTCCGTAACAAAATAAAATAAAATAAAATAGAGGGAAGGTAACGGACGCAACAACCTAAGGTATCTTCTGACATCAGGTTAAGGCAAAACGACACGGTGCGTATAAAATAAGACTTTTTATGCTCATCAATTGCTTTGTAAATGAAATACTTTGAACAAAAAATGTTTGAAATTTTTATTCAAATTCCGAGTCGGGCGATTCATTACGTTTAATAAATTAGCAGTTTGGGCAAGTTAAAAATTAAGATTATTCAAGACAGGAACTTTGTGTAAAAACCGGTGTAATTTTTACTTTTTTCGCTCCCTCGGGCTTAATATCACTTTATTATCCGTGAGCAAACTTTTCATATTACTTACTTTAGCCGATAAAACACGTATTTTATATTTTTTCATATTTATTTATTTATTAAACCACCTCAACATGCCAAGAGGCCCGATTACAGGGGAAACAACGTAATGAACACCCAGGCTTAAGAAAAATAACTGAATGCAAAAAAATATATAATCACAAAACCGTCGGCGTCGGTAGGTGCAATCCGTTTGCTAATCGGATTATTAATAAGATTATTAATAAGAAACGCCTCGATATCCATATTCCCTTCCAAACTTCTCGTCTCTGTTGAGATGTCAAATTGTAATTATTAGCCCGTAATGGGTGAAATCCAGTTTTTGTCAACAAGTATTTGGACACACTCAAAATGTTGTTTATAAAAATTAGTTGTTAAAAGTTATAGGCATAACAAATTGAAGATTCATCTTCAGGTGTTTCTTAGTAGGTGATATAATTCGGTAAAAATCTCACTTGCAATCATAGAGGTTTCTGCTTAAATGCTTAGCAATTTTCTCAATGGAAGACAGAGTGTTCACATGTGAAGCGTCGCGCCATTTTACTGTATATTGGCAGATATGGATATCAAATAGGTACTAGGTAAAATGGGGAATATTGTAATACATCAAGTGGCCACTTAACCCAGCCAATGACAGGTTATAAGCCCTGTAAATGCCTAGATATCCATATTCCCTTCCAAACTTCTCGTCTCTGTTGAGATGTCAAATTGAGATTAATAAGGTATTATTGATTGATGATATTGATTAAAACGCATCGTATCTCGCTTAATAATTATCCGATTGACAATCGGATTGCACCAATGCAATGATTAGGTGATTATTTATTTTTCTGCATTCACCGATTGGATTTAATTGTAATTTGTCGATGAAACTCGAAAATCTGATCTGTCAGATCGTAACAATTTTCCCATCAATATTTAAACTTTTCAAATAAAAAACTATACTACCTTCAAATTATCCTTAATCGTTGTTTAATGCTAAAAATAAGTCATTTTATTGTTTATGTTTTCTTATTTCACATTTTTAAATAAATTCTTTTTGGAATCCATCCAATATGGCGCCTGAATATTTGACATTTCAACGAGAAACGGATCGTTAGGAAGCTTAACCCCTCACTATTGTTCCGGAAGATGGTAATGGATAAATTACTTTACCAGCTTTAAAACAAAAAATCGTGTTTTATACGAAAATTCACTTATTAATACTAACGGATGTTTATAAAACCGGCCATACCGTAGTTCGCAAATTCCTAAACAAAGGTGTAGCGTTCAATTATCCTATTTTGCATCTGGAAATACGTATATAAGTGGAGAAGTCTGCTGCGGATTTTTACAAAGCTTAATTTTTGCAAAGCTAATGTATGGAAAGCATGGAATTAGAAAGAAAAAGTTTTAGAGCTTTCAAAAGGCGGACTTCATGGTAATATATGGAATACTAATTCAATATTACATACAATTTTTGATTCAATGCACACAAACATCGAGACCACTTTTAATAGAGACGTTCATCAGCACAACACCCGTTCACGCAACAAAATACATTTAGAACCTGCAAATACAACCAAATTCGGTACGAGATCTCTAAAATACATGGCATTTTCCGAATTTAATTTGTTACCTGACATGTTTAAGATCCCTTTATCTAACTATCGAAACAGGACCTCTGATTTGAAGAAATATTATTTTAATAAGTATTTTGAATGATACCTTTTCTACTTGCATCGATATAATATATGGTTTTGCTGTTACTGTAATAATTCACTTTATTGTTTCTTTAGGTTTTATGTTTTCATTGGATTGGTTCTGTTTTTTTGTATATATTGTGTTTATTTTGTGATCTAAGCGATGTCAGTGCGTATGAGAATAAAATGAACATGTGTTTTTTATTTTTCCCTAAATTAGTTTATTGTAAAAACTCCTAGGGAGCATTGGATGAAAAAAAAAAAAACTTTCTTTTTTTCTATGTAATGTTATTTATATAAAATAAAAAAAACATTAAAAATTTAAAAAAAATATCAGTGGAAAAAGACATGGCATGATTACAAACTGTGCAAACATTACACTATCTACACTAAAAATACATTAAAGACACATTCGGCGACTTAATTTCTCTTAAGAGCATCTCACACATGTTGGTCGTGGCCGCTTTCCCATACAAACGCATTCCTTGATTTTCTCCCTGAAATTTAACATTAGAGCAATGATTTTTTCACACATTTTAGATATCGACCTGATGCGGGTTTGCATCGTCTTATTTTTCAAATATTTTATTTGTTAAAGGAGATAAATAAATGATTAAAAAATAAGACGATACAAAAACGCATCCTGAAAAAATCATTGCTCTATAAAATCCAGGGTGAAAATCGTAGAATACGTTTGTAGGGGAAAACGGCCGCGAGTCACGTGGTAGAGTATGCTCTTAAATACTAACTTCTACTCCCTATTTCCATCCCTTTCCCTTTCCCTTATAAAAAATTGTGTACACATATTATAAATATTTAATATTCTGTTTTTGTTACTGTTAAAGATCATTCTGCGAAAACCTATAATTAGAGCTTTTTTTTACAATCAATATGATGTATGTATACTTATATGTTTTTGTCTTCTGTAGGTTTTCCAAATAAAATTAAAAATGTTTTAGAAGTTTTACTTAAACTGTTGTAATATGTATGATTTATGATTTATTTCTTGATTTAAGCTCTGAATAGAAAAATAATAACTGCATTATAGCGATGTTTGAAAATACGGTTTATATATTTTATTCGTGGTTTATATAAATTTAAAACATTCATTCTACGTAAAACATGGGTAATGTAAATGGTGAAATTGTCGTAATCAAGTTGAAACGTTCTTAACCCGACTTTAATGATTAAATCTAATAAGTACACGCAACTCATTGCACTGCTTTGCTAACAACTTTGGACAAAGCACAGAAGTTGCAAGAAAGTGTTAAGAGGAAGGAAAGAAAAAATAGGGGGTGAAGGGTGTGTTGAATTCAACGCCAGAGATCAACAACCTTTCCATCTCGACGATAAAGTTGGCTAACGTGCTTGAGGTCGCGGGTTCGATTCCCGTAGGGGAGTCTACATGAAATATGTATTTACATGTGATTTTTAATATTAATATTACATGGGGGAGACCTATATAGGATAAGATCCATGTTAAAAGAAACAAATATAATGACAGTCTCACAATTGATATTTATGAATGTAATGGTTTTTGTATATAAAATTAAAAAACGGGTATCTCAAGAGAGTTGACAAAAAAAATTATATATTAATCAAAATCAACATGGCGGTGAAACCCGAAATAGAGATAGAGTTCAATGGCGCCGAGAGAAATGAAAACAAAAAAGAAATCTCGAAGATAAAAGTTGGCTAACGAGCTTGAGGTCGCGGGTTGAAGAAAATTCCCGTAGTAGTCTACATGAAATATGTATTTACTATTAATATTAAATAATTATGTTTAAAGTATTTTATATTTGCACATAATAATAATATTAAGACATACCAAAAATTAGGTATGTACTACTTTAATATCAAATAAATAAATACCTTGGACTGGTACCGACATAGATGTTAAACCGATTATCTTACTTAGAGTTCATGTAATAAAATGATATTAGATCAAAACTGCACATGGTGTACCAATGCCGTGCCCTATGCACCATGGTATGCGGATAAGGGAATGTAGTATTAATATAGTGTATTGTATAAAAAATCTGATTAAATGTCTGCAGCTACGTAATTGTGATATTAATATTAATAAATTATGATTAAATAAAACGATGTTATGTGTTAGTATTACATAACATCGTTTTATTTCATTATAATTCATTATGAAGTGTTACAAAGTGAATGCTGAATCAATCAACAAATTAATATTAATATTTCATGTGTAATACGTTTGACCTTGACTGGTCTGTTGCGTAAGACTGATCATCTTGCCTTCATGTCGACGCCTCCTACGTATAATATCGTAACCCACAAATCGTCGATTTTGAGTTTTTGGTGGATTTCGTCTGTATTTAACTATATCTTTAATTCTACCAAAGCAAAAAAATTATTATGCCAATACTTATTAAAATTATTATGCCAATAATTATTATGCTTTTTTGGGGCGTATTTTGTCGTATCTACAACCAATGCATATGAACGAAAATATTTTTAAATGCTCCTCCTGTAAAATCGCATTTTGTGGGTTATGATATTATACGTAGGAGGCGTCGATGTAACAAATGATCAAGATTCGCTGCACTTTTGTATCAAGGCAGTTCCCTATGCACCATTGGGTGCGGATAAGGGAGACTAGTAGTAATAGTATGATATGTGAAAATAGCGTGCCCTATAAACGAAAAGAAAGGATGAATTTTTGGTTTCAGCCGAAACTTTAACATGAGTCGAACTTCTGTTTCGGCTTCGACTGAAAATCCACTTTCGGTCAGGAACTAGTAAGTATTAAATATTTGAAAACACATCGATCTTTCTTCAACTCCATCGCGATACGTACCTTGGGGATTTTCACCTTTCCGACATTTCATGGGGAAACTTCAGATGCAACAGAGTTGAAATTAAAGGAAGCTGACTGGAGTTCTAACAAGGAAAGGAGTTTTCTGCAAGGAACGGAGTTCTACCAAGAGGTACAATTCCCACGGGGATTTCGCAACGAGCGAATGACGTGTAGAGAAATACAGGGTGACCAGTAACCAGTTATTTGAGATACAAAAAATCCAGGAAATTGTATACCTCAAAGGCTACAAATTGAAGCCCAAACATGTGTTATAAAAACTTACTTGAGAATTATCTTTCAGATTTAAAAAATTCGTTTTTGAATTTCCAGTGAGGAACAAATTACCTTTATACATTTCATATTAATGTTTCATGCGCGATTTCCGCCAAAACAGGTCATTATAATATATGGCGTCTATTAATTTCAAACCAACTTTTGATATAAGAAGTGACTAGAATAGAAAAAACTTTTGGTGTCTGTAAAGTCGGTTTACGGGCGATAATTTCACGCGATAACGCCATAAGAAAATATTGATGAAAAATAGCATACTTTTATGAAATGAATTGAATTATTATTACTGAATTATCATTATTTTGTATAATACAAAGCAGGAGTTAATTGAAAATTACAATTTTTTCCATATTTTTTTTTTTTTGTTTTTTCTTCTTGTGTGCTGCTGCTGTCTCCCTTCTACTCGGACGCATCGGCCGATGGAGTGGAAGAGAGATAGATGCGTCACAAACCAAACGCTTAGGCCGATTGTGCCTTTCTATCGCTTGTTCCGCGCTCTCGCTTGCACACTCGGCTCAGGCGGAACGTGACAATGAGTCATGCTTTTTCGTATGTGCAGCGATTTATCGATTTATCGATTTATTAGACGTCATCACGTCAAAAAAATACATAGCCACTTCTCTGGTTCTGCCTATATATTGAGTACGACCCTTTTTGAGCGCTTAGGAGACGAATGCGGATGCTTTTAAAGCGTTTTTGGAAGCTCCGTTTTTTTAAATATTTTTATTTTATTTTTATTTTTTACACAAAAAATTAAAATATTCATTGCTATTCACATAAAAAAAAAATATACGGAATAAAAAAAATATAGGACATTTCTCCATTCTTTTAATTCTAACAGTTCGCTTATCATAAGCATTCGCTTATCAAGGGTCTCAGCACCTTCACACTTCACACTTCACACTCCCTCAATCCTGACAAAGTAAACCCATCAATTTGAGCGGCCAATTTTCCCCGCGCGGGCAAAGTAACCAATCTGGCCGAAGCTAGCACAACTTACGATAAATCAATCGCTTACAGCACTTAATTTCCATAAGCGAGGCGTGGCACCATAAACGGCACAAAAGTCCAACTTTTTGGGCGGAAAACTGAATCCAATTATCCACTACCGGTTACGAGGTGGTTCGATGATCGCAATATTAGTTTACCGAAGCCCCGGGGGCTTATGCCTGAAAATAGTGATATGTTGTCACCGACAAGCGGCGAGGAGCGAAATAGCGGAACAATCCATTATTTATAATCCCATCATTTTATTTTAATACTCCTTAAATGTATTAATAATTCTAATCGTTGATTACGCACTTAATAAAATGTTTTTTGCTAATCTTAAAATGTTTTTAGTTTAAAAAACTAATACAAGACAATACTATCGTGGGAAAGTCAGTTTGGCCAAAAATAATTATCTTTCATCATTTTAGCAATTCGTTGCCTAAACTCCCAATTTAATTTAGATTCCGTCAAATTAATTAAAGAATTTGACAGAAAATGTCTCAAAAATAAATGGCGATGAATCTATTTTGATCAGTACATCTTTTTACGAATCTTCACCTCTTGAATTTGAATGTTAAAAATATTACCCCACTGATATCTACAAAAATATTTTTGAATACTTAATGCGCATAATATTACCTTTCGCTTATTTAATAACTCGTTTTTTCTTACTTGCAGATACTATTATTAGTTTTCTACAACCTTATTGTAAGGTTTAATCTAGTTTTGTATTTTGAAGTCCATAATATTCTTAAGATTGTCGAGTATAGATAAATGTGTTCACATCTTTTCTATATAAGAAATAAACATTTCGAAATATCACCAATAATTTAAGATTTAAGATGATATGTTTGTACATTGGATATTTTTGATCATTCGCTGTTTTCACAGTCTTCGAACAAGAATTTAAGAGAAGTGACATTCCATACTTGAAAAATAAGGGAGAGCCTGAACCCGAGCTGCCTCTTCTTTACGCCTGCAGGATCCCACCGTCCTGGCAGACCGTCGATGACCATCCTACAGTTGTATTCGGCGGAGCTGATAGATGCGGGCCTGATGGGGGAGGAGTCTCCTGGAGGGATCAAGTGATGTCCACATGCTCCACATAGGAGCAAACGTGGCGAAAGAAGAAGAAGAAGACATTCCATACTTGAAAAATACTACCGTATCAAGGTGTATAGTTTTTCGCTAAGATAGGCATCTACGTCATCACTAGACATCTACGTCACACGTTTCATGAATTGGCTTTAGTGCTGGAGTCTTTAGACGGTGGAATTTGATTATAAGTGTGGTTATGAAATGAACCCTAGGCAGCGTATATTTTTAGAAAATTTGCATTGAATCGCCCCTTCTAGTGAATTCTTGTTCAAAGGTATTCCCCGTGAGTAACAATAACTCATTTTGGGCCATATAATAATTTCATTTCTTATAATACATATTCACAATAGAACACATAATTATTATAAACACAAAAATATTATAACAAGCAAATTCAAAATACAAATATGTACAGCACATACACTAATATGTTATTTATTAAAACATTCCACATACTGCCCTGAGGTATAATGATATTTAAATGTGGTTTTTAACTAACTAACTAACTAACCATTACCTCATTTCCCCGAAGGGGTAGGCAGAGAGGATAGAACGCCACACCACTCTGTCCTGGCACACTTCTCTTGCTTCCTCCACATTCATACATCTTCTCGTCGATATTCCGACTTCTTACATGCCCACTTTCAAGCACTTGTTTTACTTGATCATGCAATGTCTTTCTCGGCCTCTTTCGATTTCTACATCCAGACACAGTCGCATCATATATTTTTTAGCCGTTCTTTCATCGTCCATTCGCTCTACATAACCGAACCATCGTAAAAGCCCTTTCTTAATTTTGTCGATAATGCTTATCTCAGCCTTGCACTCTGCTCTAATTTCGACATTTGTACACCTATCATACACAGTCTTACCACACATTCGCCTGAGATATTGCATTTCAACCGCATTCAATTTACTTTCGTCCTTCTTTTTCCAACACCACGCTTCACTACCATACATACGGGTTGGTACCAGAACTCCATTATGAACTGGTTTTTACATTTAAAAAATTTCACTTGTGACACCTTGGTATGGCGATGTATCATATGGCTGATCAATTGGTGAACCAATGCACTGCCCTATGCATCATTTATCCACTAATAACCACATGGTTTATGGAATCTTTTTAATTTTTAGTTTTAAAAAATTTATTACAAATAAATGCCATTTTGTGGCACTGAACTGAACTGTTTCTTTTGCTTGTTTATTTTAAAGTATTAAAACTCCCTCACACTAAAAATGTTATTTTTAAATCGTTAAAATTTGAGATTTGAAAGCGAATTTGGAGTCGAACAACTGCAGCATAAGCCCCCCCGAACACTGTCAACAAGCGAGAACTTAACATAAACGACAAACAACTTTAGCCAAAAACTTTTGCGGTGCCTTCTCGTAGAGGGCCTTTAACGATTTAAAAGGCCTGTAAAGGATCACCGTAGGCTAAGTTACTCGTATATCTACGTGAAATACTAAGATTAAACATCGGCTGAAATATTATTTACATTGTGTAATAAAACTCGTAGTACAACCCGAAAACTGGTAAATCTACATCATATTTGGAGTCGAATGTGAAATATGACTTTTTAACTGGCTTGGAAAAAAAATTTTTTTAGTTCTCATAAAAGTTCATTAGTACCTCAGTTGCTCGATCACAGATCAGTACCGACTCGGTAATAAGCGACGTGATAACGATTTCTTACCCATGCATGTTTAACGTTTTCGCGATCACAATGGAACACGCGTTAAAAGTTATCGATCGGGATTATTAAACGAGCGCATACTAGTCGCGAGCCATTTCCCGAGATATATCTTATTCGCACAAATCTTCATTCAATCTTTATTATAATTTAGCCGGTTTTCGGCAAGCCAAATATTGAGAAAAGCAATCGAAATAATAAAAAATCAGACAAGCGCGATGATTTGACGTTTGACGTAAGGCCGCGTTATAGCTTGCATCGGCCCCGCTCGGCTCAGATCGGCTATGTGTCGGCTATCGATACCACGGTATCGAACGAATGTCACTGTTAATAATCTGTGGTCACTGTGATCGCTAAAATCGTTAGCGTTAGCACGTGAATAGCACGCTTTTAACTACGTCGATAGTTATCTGTGCTTGAGCTACAGATTAAGTAAAATTGCACAAATTCCCACTAAAACGTCGTTTTTATTTATGTATACTATTGATTTGACTAAATAAATTATATTTGATAAGAATTTGCAAAAAACTTCGTACTCAATTTTCTCGAAAACTATGGGTCAAATAAAAAAATTACAGCACAAAATCGACTCCAAATATGACGTAGATTCACTGGTTTTCCGCTTATTCATCAATTTTTGTAACACCGTGTATACATACATAAATATCACAATTCGAAATGCTTTTTTTACGGTTTTAATTCGGTAAAAAAAAAACAGAGACGAGAAGTTTGGAAGGGAATTATGATATCTAGGCGTTTACAGGGCTTATGAACTGTCATTGGCTGGGTTAAGTGGCCACTTGATGTATTACAACATTCCCCGTTTCACCTAGTATTTAATATCCATATCTGCCAATTATCAGTACTGTATTTATACAGTGAAATGGCCACGCTTCACAATGAACACTCTCTGTCATCCATTGAGAAAATTGCTAAACATTTTAGCAGAAACCTTAACACCCTCGAAAGTACATTAAAAAGAATTACTCGTTGGTTGAGATTATTATTTTTATATTATTAATGTACTTACCCTTCCTCCGACTTAGGGGCTTACTCCTTATACTTTTTATAGATAATTATTCATTTTAGTTTTTCCAATTAATTAACTAAGGTTGGGCGCCAAGTCATGTGACCACTATTAATACTTGTAAATCGTACTATCAATTCAAGTATTTAAATAAGTTAATTGTTAATTTTTCCTTCAGTCAATTTCATTCTGAGAGGGAAAGGAAAATAATAAAAAGGCGAGAGTTAATATAATAGACTATATTCTAGGTAAAAGGGAATATCTTAACTACTTAATAATAAACTTAAAATTTAACCTGACTGGACCTAGCGGGCTGCGGGTTCGGCGAGGCCAGATATGAATTGTGGGCGCGCTTAAAAGCGACGCTCTGGGATTCTCGACGCCGACGCTGGGTGCTCCTGACGCCGGGCGTTTACTCTTCTTCCGCGGCTCGTGAACGATTTTCTTCTCCCGCGATCACGTACCACTTCTAATGTCTCCGCGTGATTAAACTCGTAATGTCTATTTATTCACTCACTGTTCGTTCCGTATAACGTATTTCGCGGGATCACTTTGTCTTATATTGACTTATTTTTTCACTTATTTTTATTCTTAATTTTTGGTTCGCTTTCACCACTAATATTTAGTTATCGTCGATAATGAAGTTAATTTAATTCTTTTAATTTTAATTTTAAAATCAATGCTTGCGGGTACTATTTTCTTCGGTTTCTCTTCCTTCACTAATGTACTGCCCGTACTCGTTCTTCTAGACTCCGACGTTTATGCGCGTCTTCGCGACTCTTCTTCAGCGGTTGCGATTGTCCCCGAATGCAACTCCACGACTTTCTCCCCGAGTGCAACTCTCCGTCTTCCTTCCCCGAGTGCAACCCTCCGTCTTTCCTCCCCGAGTGCAATTCTCCGACTGTTGCTCCTCGCTGTCCGATTCTTCCCCTCACATGTAGCACCTCCCTCCAAAAAGTGGATCTCCAGTTCTGGCCTACCAGCTCCCCTGGTTCAGGTCACGCCTTTTTTTACGGTTTTAGTCCAGCCGAAGCCATGGTTTAATGTCCACGGAACGATTGGTTACTACCCTTGATCTGGTGAGGGCAGGTACCCATTGGCTCCGCCCTTGTGTTTTTTTATTCCGTTTACTGTCTCGAACGACAAGTACCTACCTATTTTAAAGTTCCCTAGGTCCATAATCTATATTACGCTAGCTATCTTTAATTCCTTTTTTTCTTAATTAATCTATTAAGATTAGACTACTTATACAAGTAGGTATAAAATTGTACAAAACATTATTCTGTGTACTAAGTAATAATAGTAAGTAATAATAAGTAATTCAGCTTAGATAACAATCTATTACAAGTCCATATGTTAAGTAGTTAATTATAAAAGTAATCTTAAGTACCTAGTATTGATCCTATATCTTTATAGTTAGGTATTTATTTATTTAATTTTTCTTAAGCTTCTCCCATTAAGGGATGATAATACATATTTTTATTTATTTAAAATTTATAGTTAAAAAGCGCCCAATCAGTACATCATTTAATTAATTTCAGTGGTTACAAGTAAAGTAATCGTTCCTTGAAATATATATTTTTTCTAATATGTCTCGAACGGGCGGGGAATATAATTCAAGTACTACATTAGGTACCTCTATGCTTGGCCGTTTTTTTTAACATGTGCAGCTTTCGGAAGACATTAAATCTTGCTATTTGATGCCCTTTTGACAGATGCTTCGAGGTACGGGTGGCCGTTGCTAATTTTTTTGTTTGTCTCTAAGCTAATCCTAGCAACTATCAATAACTTAAACCTAATTTATTGTTTTACCTAATTCTAAGGATATACGATTCCGTCCGGTGGATATTAATTTAGGGAGGTCTATGGGGTAACTATTATTTGGCACCACTCGGTCCCACGATCCGAAATGTGTTTTTTTCGAACACATCAACCTTTATGATTGCAAGTGAGATTCTTACCAAATTATATCACCTACTAGGAAACGCCTGAAGATGAATCTTCAATTTGTTATGCTTATAACTTTTACCAGCTAATTCCCTTCCAAACTTCTCGTCTCTGTTGAGATGTCAAATTGTAATTATTTAGCCCGTAATGGTGAAATCCAGTTTTTGTCTACAAGTATTTGGCACTCCCAATAACACACTCAAAATGTTGTTTATTATTTTTTTTTTGTTTTTCCGCACCAACGGTGCATAGGGCACTGCATCGGTAGGTATCACACATGAAATCTTAAAATGAAAATCACATGTTAATATATGTTTCATGTTGACCCCTACGGGAATCGAACCCGCGACCTCAAGCACGGTGGCCAAATGCGCTACCACTATGCTATGAGACGAGGATCACCAAAAAAGGAGGTCAAAATATACCGTATTTATGACGCAGATTAGATATATAAAAATATTGTAAAACACCATTGGTGTACCAACGCAGTTCCCTATGCACCATTGGTGCGGATAAGGGAAAGTATTATTAGTGGTAGTAACATACCCTGGGCAGAAAAAGATTAGGATATGAGCCAACAGAAAAATGACAGCAAAATAGACGAAGAAACATTAGGTATTTTGCAAAATGATAGATGATAGGAAAACTGCACGTTTTTGGCAGTCAGATTCGCTCAGTCATGTGTATTTTTCCACTAGGGTTATTTTAAAATACAAGTCTGTATTTTAGGACGGCAATTCTGAATTGCATCTTGAATTCTGTGGCTCCTGTGATAAGTGATACAAGTCGAAAATCACCACTTTACACGAGAGCAAAAACAAGATTTTAAAAATTCTAGTTCGTTTACTAAGTGGGCTAGGTTACAAAGAAGTAAATTAATTATGATGAAATAAAACGATGTTATGTGTTACTATTGGTTTATTCTATAGAAATAGAATTTACCTACAATACCTGGTTTCGGGAGTAACGTTCTCCCATCGACTGGTGAAAAGACACTAAATTAGAATACAGATAAATTAAATTATAAATATTGATACATAGAAGTAAAAGGAAAACATAGAAAAAAATACATCTTGGAACAGTGGTGATGGTAAAATACTAAGGAGGTACACAAAAAAAATTGATAATTAATTGCTTGTTAAGTGGTGGCAGTTGATGTACTGTGGTCTTGAGGGAAGGTAAGGGTAGGGGGGTCGTGAGAGGGGTAGGTAAATTCTATTTCTATAGAATAAACCAATAGTAACACATAACATCGTTTTATTTCATCTTAATTCATTATGAAGTGTTAAAAAGTGAATGCCGAATCAATTAACAAAATACAAATAAGTACTTTATTTTGTAGATAAAAACATCCACTTTCACGGTGCATTTTTATTTTTAAGGTAAATATTATAGTTTTAAAGTAATTCATGAAAAACATCTAAGAGTTTAAATTTCGTGTTAAATGATACAATTACAATTAAATTATATTGCACCTATAAGTTGTCTGTGTAAGCTGATATACAAGAAGTAAAAAAGTTGTATCTTAATGTAATAATTATTGTACCCTAATCACTTTTGAGAAAAATCTGTTCAAAGTGATATAACTCTAAATATATCAATATTCACGATAAATATACTGAAAAATAAAATGTGAAAATGAATAGAATCGTTCTTATACAACAAAACACAAAAAACAATCTGTGGAGCAATTACTTGAAGGGGTTACAACTTGACATATATATATTTTGACAATAAACTTAAAACATATAAAAAGAAACTGTTTGAAGTTGTAAATTGATATTACATTTATTTATTTATTCAAAAATAATAATTATGATAAATATTAATTGTATCTTTCCACCCTTCTCCCTTTTCCCTAACCTAACCGTCCCTTACCTTCCCTACAGTGCATCTCTTTTTTTCTTATGTTTTTTCTTTTCTATTTTTAAATTTTCTTATTTCTAATTTTTTATTTCCTAATGTTGTATTACTGGCATTAGTTTCATATTTGTGAAAAGCTGTAATTGGATTTATACATACATGTGCAATTATCTTGAAAAATGTACTAATTAAGACTTGTTTTTCCGTAAATAATATATTTTTTTTTTAAATTCATTCTAAATTCACGATTATTTTTTGCCAAAATCCCGACAGTTATATCACTCTGCACCAAACTATCTCCGAAAGTATAGCAGATTGTAAGTGAGTAAGACCAAAAAAAAGAGTATTTTTTTGTGATCGTTTCTATGGCCTCTACTTGACTTAAATCACTCTTCATTGGAGGCACAGAATTATAATGCCAAATGCTATGCAGTATCGGGCGGTGACGCTTGACAGCAAGTTGGGAATACAAATTACTCGAATCAGTAGAAAAGTCGAGTAGAAGACAGGTCGTTTATACGTCTCTAAAGATATTGGATCTGTTTCGATTTTTCAGTCTCTGATAACTTGACAGTTACAAATTATGGAAACGACCATAAGAGATGGATTTCAATTTTTGTTTTTTTTCTCAATGGCTTTTTGAATCGCATTACAGAATCCATCTTCTGAGATTTTTTCCCCATAGAATTCATACACGTTTTAAAAAATCGATTACGGTATTTCCCTAAAAAAAGTTTGAAATTTACGTTCAATTTTGTCAATAAATCCGAAATATCATTTTGAAAACACCTAAATTTTATCTATTGTTATTATGGATTTAAGGCTGCACCTAACGCTTTTTTGTTTGAAAACAAATGTTTTTTTTTATTTCAAAGGTGTTTCTTATTTAGACCTTTGTATTTCGATGGAAAAAATTTACATATCTGCTATAATAAACACCCTTTAGCGTTTCTAATAAAAAATATAAAACGGAAACAACCTTGGTTTCCGAAAGCCCTTTATCCAATTAGATTTAAAGATATTCCACTTCCGCTTTTTCTACATCCGGTTCTATCCGATCGGATTACATCCGTTTCCGAGACACGCGGAAATAACTATTAAACGGATTTTTTTTGCAATGCAATATCGCCTTTTATGTTTTCTTTCTGAAACTAATATGAAGATTATTTCATGACTGATAAATAATGCTTTTCTAGTTTATTATGCCGTGTTTGTGTGATAGGTTTTACCGATGCTTCGGAGAACATCTCAGTGTCCATCTTCAGGGCTGATGTATGAGTATGGTCTTGTGTGTGATCAAGAGTTTGTACCGTGTCGCAGTCCGTGAAAATCTACGAACTTTAATTCTTCTTCTTCTTTTTTTACCACGTTCGCTCCTATGAGGAGCACGCGGACATCACTAGATCCCTCGAGGAGACCCTATCACCAGTCAGGCCCATAAGCTCCGCCGAGTACATCCGTAAGATGGTCATCGACGGTCAGCCAGGACGGTGGGATCCTTCAGGCGTAAAGAAGAGACAGCTCGGGTTTAGGCCCTCCCGAGGCATCCGGAGTACATGTCTTCTCGACTCCAGTTATTGGAGGTTGCTGCGTCCGTTCACGAACTTCAGCGTTGGTTATGAAGTCAAACCACCTAATGCCTAGTATCCTTCTCATACACTTGTTCTCAAAACTCAACAAGCGAGCATTCTGAGCTTTTGTGAGGTGCCAGGATTCACATCCATAAAGGAACACCGACCCAATACATGAGTTAAAGAGTCCGCATATTGTTTTGATCGAGTATAATCTGGAATTCCAGACAGCACGCAACTTTGCCTTTTCTATGACTTTTTAGATGTCGCTGTCTTAGCATTTTATGATTTTTAATTAAATTTTTATGCATTTATGCACATGAAAAAATAACGACTAATATAAGGCTTATGGTCTATTTAACTAAAAAAAACCTATTTATGTGCACCATTGCAATGAATGAAATTGATTTGAATCCATTCTGTTAAAATGGATGATAAGTGTAACACATAACAAAAATGATGAAAAAATAATGAAATCCTAGTAGGTGATATAATTCGGTAAGAATCTCACTTGCAATCATAAAGGTTTCTGCTAAAATGCTTAACAATTTTCTTAATGAATGACAGAGAGTGTTCACATGTGAAGCGTCGCGCCATTTTACTGTATATTGGCAGATATGGATATCAAATACTAGGTGAAATGGGGAATGTCGTAATACATCAAGTGGCCACTTAACCTAGCCAATGACAGGTCATAAGCCCTGTAAACGCCTAGATATCCATATTCTCTTCCAAACTTCTCGCCTCTGTTGAGATGTCAAATTGTAATGAAATGTGTTTATCTTATTATTATTTATAGTTTATTTCCACCACACAAATATTAGGTATAAAATGCACAAACATAGAATAAAAAGTACATGTATGAAAACACGGATAAGTACAAACATGTATGAAAACACGGATAAGTAGTGCAGTTTAATTAAGAAACCCCAGTAAGGAATAATAAAATAGGAAAAATAACAATGTATCCAAAAACTTAATGCACTAAAATTAATTAATTAATCAATAATATAAGGCCGAAAGGAATTGTGGCATTTCAGAATAATTATTTTGGAAAAATCATAAATTTCATATTAAAACTCTACATCAAAGAATCGTTTGATCAACGAAAATTAAGAAATGTAAATGAATGAGCACTCAAAATGGCTATTGTGAAATTTGTTCTTTGTTCCATAAGGAACAGGGAAATAGGTACCTACATAGAATTTATGAAATCAATACATAGAATGAAGAATAAGACTATATTTTTGACGTAATAACGTCTAATAAATCGATGAACGCCGGCTGCACACACGAAAAAGCATGACTCATTGTCACGTTCCGCCTGAGCCGAGTGTGCAAGCGAGAGCGCGGAACAAGCGATAGAGAGGTACGATCGGCCTAAGCGTTCGGTTTGTGACGCATCTATCTCTCTTCCACTCCATCGGCCGATGCGTCCGAGTAGAAGGGAGACAGCAGCAGCACACAAGCTACAAAGTGAAAGTGAAATAAACGAGTGCAAAAAAACTTTAATTTATGAAAAAAAAAAAATTTCAATTAGCTCCTGCTTTGTATTATACAAAATAATGATAATTCAGTAATAATTATTCAATTAAATTCATAAAAGTATGCTATTTTTCATCAATGTTTTCCTATGACGTTATCACGTAAAAATTATCGTCCGTAAACCGACTTTACAGACAACCAAAAGTTTTCTTAATTAATTTTTATTTATTTTGAATACTGTTACAACAAAATAACTGATCGAGTTCGTGCTACATAAAAAAATCGGTGTGCGTCGGACCACACGGTGGAAGTTATACTTCTTTGGCCATTCTCATACACCCACTCACGCACACAAACAGACAGGATATACAAATGAAATATAAGACATTTTTCAATATTATTCAATATATTATACGTGACTTCATTATTATATATTATACACCTATATTATCATTATCAGTTATTTCTTCTATAATCATTCTTTCATCTTTAAGTCATGGAGAAAAACCGAAGCCATTGCAATAGCGTATTTTCTAAAAAGATAATTCGCTAAAATGACGCGTAAGAAGTAAATAAACAAAAGAAATGACAACTGTCAAAGTCAGACCAATACAAGCATCAGTGACTGTGGCGCCATTTTCTCTTAAGCGCCATTTTCTCTTTAAAATCAGCGTGACGCGGTTTCTCGACCAACATCCCACCCCAAAGTGTCTAACGGGCGCAAAGAAGTATAACTTCAAAAATTTTCGTTCAGAAAAAAAGCACTTCAAATGTTCGTTTTAATCTACAAAATAATATAAAAATTATGATACGGATTACGGGAACAACAAAATCCCAAGGGTCCCGGACAATCGGCCAATTAATTTCACCAAAGAAAATGTTCTACGGCTTGTGAAATTGTTTCTCAAAAATTACGATGCCATGATTTTCATTCCCAAAAATACATCAATTAAATTTTCTGATAAAAAAAAAAGTTTTTTTAAAACGTTAAGCTGTTCCAAAAATCTACGGTTTTGAAGGGGATGTGCGTTGTCTGGCAGCTTAATTTTAAAGACATTATACTATAAAATAACATACTGTAATATACCAGTAAACATTCTTAATAATTATAAAATATATCATGTTGTTATAAATGAAGCACGGTAGGTAGGGCGTAACAGTAATGTTTTTTTCTCTTACCAAAAAAATAATTGCACAATGGTCCTGGAGTGTGACTTTTTAGGTAAAAAACGTAGATTTATAAAATTAAATATTTATATAATGTAAATATGTAATTTTTTATAAAATCATTCAGTATATCAATCAATCATCAATCATACCATATCCGCTCCCTATGTGGAGCATATGGAATCCACAAACTGCATCCAGACCAAGCGATCGGGCGCCAGCTCCCGTGCATCCTCCCAAGTCAAGTCCACGTCCCGCAGCTCTGACGCAAACTGCCGACGAATTGTCAACAGTGGACGACCAGGACGCCGAGAACCTGATGCCTTAGAAAATAGGCAAGCATGGTTATGGCTCTCGGAGGCAAACGTAGTATATGGCCTAGCCAGCCGAAACGCCTTCGCCGGATGACAGTAGATACCAAGGGTTGCTGTATCAGTTGCCTCACCTCTGTGTTCCTTACAAAGTCAAACCACCGCACACCTAAAATTCTTCTAAGACACGTATTCTCAAAACTCAGAAGTCTGCTATCTGGGCCCTGGTTAGGTGCCACGATTCGCAGCCATAGAGGAGAACAGGTATATCAATATCTACTTAAAAGTTTACAATTTAAAAAAAAACATTAAATGTCAGGTCATCCAAACGTCGAGCCGACCATTCCATATTCCATCCTGTTTTCGCTCTTATGGTTTCAAAATCAACAGAAAGTTATTGAAATTTGGTTTCGCTTATTGATATAGGAAATGCCCTTAATTAACCACCGTAAGAACGCGTCAGACCTAAGTATAAGTATGTATGAAGATATTATACAATGTTTGTGTTAAGATGTTAAGCTAATAAAGGCTGTTAATGGAACCCAATTCATGTGACTCTACGGAGTATGTGTGATCTTCCGTGGCCGATTTGGAATGTAGACCTCGAATTTTAGGGCCTTCGCTTTTTGTATTGTTTTGAGCTTTTGCTGCACATTTTGTTGACTGTAATTAATTGTATTCTTGTTTTGTATGTTTGTGTGCGTTAATGAAGAAAGAAAAAAAAAAGATAATTTCGATACGGAGACACTGAGGGATCGTAAGGGTGGCGGCATCATGATTTTCTTTTGACTTGATTGATGCTGGCGCCCTCTTGACTTAACTTTACTTGGAAACTTTGAGTATGTCCAAATACTTGTAGACAAAACTGGATTTCACCTATTACGGGTAATTAATTACAATTGCTATCTCAACAGATGAGAAGTTTGGAAGGAATATAGATATCTAGGCGTTTACAGGGCTTGTAACTTATCGCTGGCTGGGTTAAGTTGCCACATTCGACGCTTTAAAATAGTTTTCACATGTGAAGCGTCGCGCCATTTCACTGTTAATATACAAGTTCTGATAATTGGCAGATATGGATATCGAATACTGGGCGAAATGGGGAATGTTGTAATACATCAAGTGGCCTCTATGTGGCTTTGATTATAATTTTCTGGAAATTTTATGTTTATCTTAACGCATATATTAAGGATTGTCCTCATCATCAATCTAGAATAAACAACCTTCAGGCTAGGTTATCGGCGGTGCATATTTTCAATTCGTGTCCACGTCTCGTAACTCTGACGTGTTTACTCTGATTGTCAACTTACTCTAATTATTGACAGATTACTGTGTGACTTTACATTCAGGATATATATTGTTTATTCTCGTTTTAAATTTAACATACATAAAAAAAATATACGTTTGAATCATTATTAAAAAATTGACAAACAATATTATTTTTATACCACCTATTTGGTTTGATGTGATTTTACTGAAATCAAAAATTTAATTTAAGTAGGTTGTTTTCCAAAGTGAAGTTAAGCGCCTGAAATGTTAGCTTAGGATAATATAATTAATAAATTGTTCTCTCTCCGCTCATCCGAAATGGTCTTTAACCTGTAAAAACACCCTCTGGACTAAATATGATTAGTCGTTTAACTGACAAAAGGAAATTCTCAATTTAACACAGATTCCTTTTGTACGGATATTTTTATCTCTGGGGTCTTATGCCTGAACCTTTCGACTACAAAATCGTGTGAAAAATAACATATTATTAAATTAAGGTAATACATATTTTTAATCATCTTTTCCATTTACAAAGTTTAGTGAACAGACGCAAAGATTTTTCAAATTCACTGACTTAATATTTTTCCATTAATTAAATTGCTTTTCAATGTATTAGAAAATTTGTTATTGTGTTGTTTCTTTACAATTTATGCGTAAAACAATAGACTATATTTTTAAAATTTTAAATAAATAGACGTTGCTTGGTGGAATTCCATGATTTCATTATTTTAAAATACTATAAAAGTTAAATAAAACTACTTGGTACTCTTCCACTTTTATTTATTTGACCAGTTAGCGCTTTCACCCTGTTCCGGCAGCTTCAGACTGGTAACATGTTGTACAAGCCAATAGTAACCAACAAGTACCCAACAAGTGTCTTTTCACCAGTCGATGGGAGAACTTCAATCCTGAAACCGGGCAGTGTACATTCTATTCCTATAGAATAAACCAAATAGTAACACACAACATTGTTTTGTTTAATCATAAATCATTATGCTACGAAGTGAATGCCGAATCAATCAACAGAATAAATTTAACAACATTTTGAACGTATACAAATACTTGTAGACAAATTACTGGATTATACCCATTCTGGGCTGATATCAGATATTATTGATATCCCAACAGAGACAGAGAAACTCTGGAAACGAATATAGGTTATCTAGGCGTTTACAGGGCTTATTACCTGTCATTGGCTGGGTTAAGTGGCCACTTGATGTACTACAACATTCCCCATTCCACCCATCATCTGACAACCATATATGTCAAATTTTTGAAACTACTATATATATTAAATTTGTACAGAAACGAATGTGGGTTGTCTAGGCGTTTACAGGGCTTATTACCTGTCATTGGCTGGGTTAAGTGTAACCAGAGTTTCTCTGTCTCTGATGGGATATCAATAATATCTGATATCAGCCCAGCATGGGTATAATCCAGAAATTGGTCTACAAGTATGTGCATACGTTTGAAATGTTGTTAAATATATTTACTGGTTAAAAAAGCAAAAACAAAATTAGAGAGACATCTTCAGGCGTCTTCTAGTAAGTAATAAAGCTCGGAGAGCCTTACCTACACCAACAAAGATTGATTGCAAAAATGCTTAAACAATCTTCTCACAGATGTCACCAGAGAGAAAAAATGTTGAAAATTGTCGAAAAACAAACTCAAATGTGGAAGCTTTTGTACAAATTCAATAAACACCGTTTCCCACGATGAGACCGCGAAACTCCAGAGGGTGATTATTCATGATATTCTGAGAAAAAAATCTCAATAAAGTTTTTCAAAAAACTCAATTCTAATTTCATAAAAAAATGATTAAAATATGAATAAAAATTCACGCGTGTAATACCGTCCATTTTTGAACTGGCTAACACCACGTGACCTGCACCAATTTCAGATATGAAATTCGAATTTTGAACGTTCGTTCGGTGACCAGAGCGGACCCCCACTCCTCCCCGCCCCCGCCACCGCCACCCCGCCACCGCTAGCATTTCAAACAGAAGCCAGTATTACATAGTCGCTTTTATTAATACTTTTTTTTAATTAATTATTAAAAAATGCCCGGATCAAAAAACTTATAAGGATTTTTTTCTCAGAAAACCATGAACAATCACCCTCCGGAGTTTCGCGGTCTCATCGTGGGACACGGTGTATATAGTAGTGTGGGCGGGAACAATGACGTTACGCGCGCACGAAGATGACGACTGACGACGAACGCGTACGAACTGACACAAGAACCGAGCATCTACGGAAAGATCCGGAGATCGTCGAGAAGCCTTTTCGACCAGCTGCGTGATTACACTCGTATCTACGGAACATTATTCCCGCCAACTTGCGGGAAATTAAATTCACTTTCATTTTAACTATTTTCATCATTCTTTTTCATCCATATTTCAGTTAGTTAAGTTTTAGTATTAGTATCTAGTTTTTGTGAATAAACGAACATTATAAAACCGTAAGTACCTGTTTCATTCTCTTTTTCTGTGCACCCACATAAAATCTGGTATACTCACGAAATGTACTACTAAATTGGTAACCAACTAGGTGACTAAAGTAGTTTAAAAAATTTGTCAAATATGGTTGTCAGATGATGGGCGGAATGGGAAATGTTGTAGTACATCAAGTGGCCACTTAACCCAGCCAATGACAGGTCATAAGCCCTGTAAACGCCTCCAGAGTTTCTCTGTCTCTGTTGGGATATCAATAACAAAATAAATGTTTGATTATTTATAATGCTCAGTTTGGCGATCCGCGAATAGCCCCCGGGTTCAGATCACAGGTGAGCGGAGCGGGGCGCCTTCAGCGTAAATGTAACGTATTTCACCCTTCGCTCTGTACGTATATTTACACCACACTACCCGAGAACACGTTCGCACTTCACTGGCCTGCTGACGTTGCTGCTAATATGGTGGGACCACAGGAAAAACAGGCATCTGGCTTTACGACATAAAAAAGTATTTAAAAAAAAACTTTTGGTTGACTGTAAAGTCGGTTTACGGACGATAATTTTACGTGATAACGTCGACCATGCAATTGGGTTCTTTCCGATTTTCTATTTTTAATTTCAAACTATATCAAAAGAATTTTTTTTAAATTTTTACGATGTCATATGAATTTTCTAGCGCGGTTTGAAATAGCGCTTTTTCAAATCGCTCGCAAAATCCTCCATTTGGCGCGCATGCGGTGTGACGTCACATCAATATGAGCGCTCACTTCGTAATGAATTTCCCGCCTTTTATAATGGACGGGTATGGACGTCATTAGCCAATAACGGGCGTTAAAAATCATTCGTATTTTCGTGTTTTTAAAACATAAATTTATAAATTAAAACAACATTTTTGATAATTGTGTTTTATATCGTTGGAATTGTAAAAATATACTTTGAATATATATAACGTTTTCAAGGATATTCATGCTATCGGGAACAACCCTATTCTATCTACGCCAACCAGATAGACAAACATACTTTCACTTACACAAAGCGAGGCGAGACAACTTGCAGATTCGGAATCCCGTACTGGCCTATACCCACGACCTGTGTACTGGTTTCGATACCTCAATCTGATAGACGCCGCCAAAAGCTACAACAAAAGACCAAGGAGCTGAGTACCTCTCTCTGTGAACGTCGATACGCATGTATGGATCCTCCATCGCATCGGCCGATAATTCGTATACGAGTGCCTGGTCGAGTTATTTGAAGTAATGCACTATTTTACTGCAGCCAATCATCGGCAAATTGCAGTGCAAACTCACGCACTGGCAAACAAGTATGTTAATAATATTGATATGTTTTCAACACTAATCTAGTTCATTTTAGGGAGCAGTGTCTGGATGCCATCTCTGGCGGTAATAAATAGTTAATGTGCCATTTGTATCTTGTTGTTATCTTGTTGT
Organism: Micrasema minimum; assembly: GCA_022494985.1. Taxonomy (NCBI): domain Eukaryota; kingdom Metazoa; phylum Arthropoda; class Insecta; order Trichoptera; family Brachycentridae; genus Micrasema; species Micrasema minimum. The sequence goes on from JAGVSP010000616.1 coordinate 45,424, forward strand.
ATTTTTGAGTGTATCACTTGCTCCATTTAATATCGTATTGTATTTTTTCTGAGCATAATTGTTTTCTTGCCAAATTGAATATTCGACATGTTGAAATTTTCATATAAATCTTTTTTAAACCACACGAAGCAACCTCCAATAATTGGAGTCGTGAAGGTGCGGCGCGCGGCGGTGGATCTGGCTTGGGTCGTACTCCGGATGCCTCGGGAGAGCCTGAACCCGAGCTGCCTCTTCTTTACGCTTGCAGGATCCCGCCGTCCTGGTAGACCGTCGATGAACATCTTACGGATGTACTCGGTGGAGCTGATAGATGTGAGCTTGGCGTGGGAGGAGGAGAGATAGCTGGCTGGCGAGTCTCCTGGAGGGATCTAATGATGTCCACATGCTCCACATAGGAGCGAACGTGGTGAAAGCAGAAGAAGAAGGTGACATTGTAATTGAACAGCGATGTACTAACTAACTAACTAACTCTAACTAACCGTCACTCCATTTTTTTTATTTAACATATTTGTTTAAACAACTTTAGTATTTAAGAACTCTCCAGTATCATGTTGGTTTACCGGCTTAAACTGTGTTCCAACCCAGAGGGATGTTCCCTGACCTTATGCAGCATAATGTGAATAGGATAACATACGATGTGGAAGGGTTGCTTCCACCCTACGTTCGTCATTATTTTAACCCCGAGGACGGAATTGGCTCTTGATTCGTGAACCCGGAAAAATCATTTTAAGCTTTTTCGCTTTTTGTTCTTACGAAGTTTTTTTATCTATGGTAAATATGTTACCAGTGACAATTTTGTCAAGTTAACGTCAATCTTTGTTAAAAAAAGTTTATATGTCAAGTTTTAATGTAATTAATAATTAATGTACTTATTTCATGCATTATTCAGTTTTGTTTTGAATATTTGACACGTTTCAATTATATTTTTATTATTAAGTGGTTTTTGTGTACATATATCTGGGAATATATGACTCAAATAAAAATTATATTTACCATTGACGCATTATTGATATCTCATATACAAAAATCTTCACAAAATAGTTAAGTGATTTTAAAACATAGCTTAAATATAGCTGAATAATTGTAAACATTTTTCTCAACAAAAATTTATTGATAAATAATTGAGTAAAATTCATTTTAAAGACATGAAGATTAACGTATAATAATTCCATGGATCTGAAAACATTAATATAAAGGGATTCGGTCATGGCATATTATGTTGCTGAAAACAGTTTTTATTGGGAAACTGGTTGATGCAAGTCATGCCCAACCAATCAGTTGCTCATGTGAGAGTTTTTTTTTTAAATTTACAAGTGTAAAAATATGTAAAATTGGTAGAAGACAAAGCATTAATTAATTTTCAGATCAGTATATCACTTCTTAGTTGATTATTTTTGTTAAAATTTAAAACAATAACTTTTTTATGTTTTCATATACTATCAAAATCACATATATACACACACACACTGTGTATCCGCACCCTGTGGTGCATAGGGCACTGCACGGTACACCAAGTGCAGTCATTCTTGATCATCTTATTACATGAAGGTTAGACGATCAGTCGTACGCTTCAGTGCCAGTCCAAGGTATCACATATTTACTATAAAACGTGTTGATAAAAGTAAATTCATTAAAATTCCCTGTAATAAGTGTTGATAAAAATAAATTCAGCAAAATTCACCAAAAAGCGTGCCGATAAAAGTGAATTCAGTAAAATTCACTATAAAACGTGTTGATGAAAGCGAATTAGGTAAAATTCACTATATGAAAATGACAACGTCTTTGGACAAAAAAGCCACGTTTTCCTATCTCCAAAAATATAAAACTCCACTGTATGCAATAAATGAAAAAGATGTAAAAAAAATCGCATATTCGTAAAAAATTGGATCTACGATTTGGGTCCAGGGAGGTGCCTTAAAATGGTTACCCCACCTAAATAGCATATACAGGGCGTAACAAAACTCGATGTACAAGCGGAAAACAAGTGAATCTACAAATATTTGGAGTCGATTTTGTAGAATAAAATTTATTGATTTGACCCTTAGTTTTCGAGAAAATTGAGTACAAAGTTGTTTTTTTCCGTTTTTTTTTTGCAAATTGTTATCAAATATCAAGTATTTACTCAAATAATACTATCCATCAAGAAACAAAAATAAAAAAAACGCGTTTTAATAAGAATTTGAGCAATTTTACTTAATCTGCCATACTTATGAAAAATTTTGTGAGAAGAAAAAAAATAATTTTTTCAAGCTCAGATTAAAAAGTCATATTACACAATTGTCTCCAAATGCGATGTAGATTCACCAGTTTCCCGCTTGTACATCGAGTTTTGTTATACCCTGTATATAAATATATAGTTCGCAGTGTTGTTAATTGTAGGTACCTAATGCATTATTTTATTGTTCTTCTTTGATTGTATCATACTTGTAAATGTAAATGTAATGTTAGTTGTAAATGAATACCTCAACACGGGCTTTGCCCAGCGAGCTATTTCATTTTTAAAAAAACGTAATACAATATGATGTAAATAAGTAAATAAAACGTGTTGATAAAAGTAAATTCAGTAAAATTTACTAAAATCGTGTTGATAAATGTAAATTCGGTAAATTCACTATAAAACGTGTTGATAAAAGTGAATTCAGTAAAACCCAGTGTTTTATGTGTTTGTGAAAGACGATTGCAGCGCCTGCTTATCACTCCATAAACCGTTAGCGAAAATAATAAAATATCCAATAATTGAATTTCCTGGCGTTGGGGATGAAAAAACCGGAGACGCTAAGCGACGCATCACGAGCGGGGAAACCAACCGTTTTTTTTAATTTATTTTTTTATTTCTTAAAATAGCGTACTTTAAATACTGAAATAAAATGCACTCTAATATTAACATAATATTCATATTTTATATACACAATACATTATTACACACCCACATCACACATTATCACACCTTAACTTTATTTATTTATTTATATTTTAATTTTGTGCACACAGTGCTATGTTTGGTACAATTAACTAATAGGTAATATATACATAACACCAATTACGTGGACAACACAATGTACAAGACAAATTTCTGAAGACGTGAAGTGAGCAAACAGTGGTTATGTTATGTCATGTGTCTGTGTGTGGAGTGTGGTGTATGTGTTGGGAAATCTGAATATTTAAACGCGGGAGACGATAAGTAAAGAGAAAGAGGATACCGCCGTCCTGGCAGACCGTCGATGATCATCCTACGGATGTATTCAGCGGAGCTGATGGATGCGGGCCTGACGTGGGAGGAGGCGAGAGAGCTAGCCGGTGACTCTATTTTTTAATTTAGATAATTTTTTTACTTTATTAATATTTTTCCCGAGTTCCCGTTCTTCAATGTGCCTTAAGTGAAGCTAAGCTCATTACTCATAAAACACTTCTACTATTTTTCCCCAATGGTGCATAGGCACTGCATTGGTACACCAAGTGCAGTGCTCCTTGACCACTAAGCTGCAGGGCGGACAAATATTAACTTCATGTAATAAAGTGATCAAGATACACTGCACTTGGTGTACCGATGCAACGCCCTATGCACCATTGGGTATGGATAAAGGAAAGTGTAGTAGTAATTTGGGTCTCCCGATATTCCTTCTACCCATCGGATTATAGAAAGATAAAAATAATTAACAATTGAAAATTAAAATCACTGATATATTTTGAAGCAATTGAATTATAGTACGTATTTACATATAATTTAATGTTTCAAACCCTGCATAAATAAAACCCTAAATAAACCCTAAGTTAATTATTATTATTATTTTTTATTATTTATTTAAAACATATTATAAAGTACAAATTAAAAATACTAAATTTGTCCTCACTGGGGTAACCCGTGCCGAGGACAAATTGACCTAAATCATCTCATACTTCGAACAAGAATTTAAGAAATGTGACATTCCATACTTACTAAAAATACTACCGTGTCTGAGGTGTCTAGTTGCCCACTACGTCACCAACTACGTCATCAATAGGCATCTACGTCATCACTTATTCATTAAAACACAAAGTAGATTGAATGCAGTTGAAATGCGATCTCTCAGGCGAATGTGTGGTAAAACTACGTGTGATAGGTGTACAAACGTCTAAATTAGAGCAGAGTGCAAGGCTGAAAACAGCCTTATCGACAAAATTAAGAAAGGTCTTTTACGATGGTATGGTCATGTATGGCGAATGGATGACGAAATAACGACTAAAAAAATAAATGATGCGACTGTGCCTGGATGTAGGAATCGAGGAAGGCCGAGAAAGACATGGCATGATCAAGTAAAACAAGTGCTTGAAAGTGGGATGTAAGAAATCGGAATAATCGACGTGCGTCCATGAGAAGATGTATGAATGTGGAGGAAGCAAGAGAAGTGTGCCAAGACAGAGTGGTGTGGCGTTCTATCCCCTTCCGGGAAATGGCGTGATGGTAAGTTAGTAGTTATAAGCGTATATTTTTAGAAAATTTGTATGGAAACGCCTCTTCTAGTGAACTCTTGTTCGAACCCTCTATTTTTTTTTTATTTTCAAGTCCCAGAAATGACACGGAAATGGCGTCACCCTAGAAGCGACGCCGCCGTTCGTTGTCGCCGTTCTATTTTTAAAACAGCGGCATGTTTTACGTTCTCAATTTGCAATGTTGTAAATTGTAAAGTCATAAAGTCAAATAGACTATTTCCATTTTAGCCGGATTTCTGAAAGGGTAAAATAAATGTATAATATGGTTCTGTCTGGCATATTCCAAGTTCAGAGTTATAAGTTCAATATCCATACAATCACAATAATGTTAACAGCGCTCCCTAAATGTGGCCGCAAAATGGTTTTTCACAAAACGGTTGGTTAAGTAAAATAAATAATAAAATAAAAACGAATTCCGTAGAATTCCTAATAATTTTTATTTAACTGCCACCCTGAGGTGTCCTGATATATGAAAAAGTGCAATTTAAGTTAGTACTTGTTTTTCTTGGTCATATCATGTCTTTCTCGTCCTTCCTTGACTTTTTCACCAGGTATTTATTTCCCATGAGTCACATATAACTCATTATGGCCTTAAAATAATTACATTTATGATAACATACTCACGACAATATCGAAATTATCTTTATTAATGCAAACATACAAAACAAGAATACAAATAAATACAGTCAACAAAATACTTTCCACATACTGCCAGAAGTAATATTGCTTTAAGGCTGTCAGCCACATTATTAGATCCTCAGGAAGCCTGTTATACTCCCTACAAGCCAGGTACAGCAGAGACTTTGGAACAAACTTTGTAGTACGAGTATCAGGTGGATGTAGTTTGTGTCTTTGTCTTGTGTTGTAACTGTGAACATCATGGTTATAAGTGTAGTGAGTATTAGTGTGGGCTACATAACTTATGGTTTGAATCTGAGTATTTGCGATTTCGGTATCAGGTAATCAAAATAGGACAGAAAATGCCGAACATCCTTCAAGTTGATCGGAAGACTTGATGTCCATCAATACAATGAAAGCCGCTCCCTCCCCCTAGACTATTTTAAAGACTATTGAGTCTTTTTTCAGTCCAGTCAAATCTACCGATTTTTTCAACAAGCTAAACCGCGATTTAAATATTGTTAGTGTGATAAAAATTCGGATGAATTTACGTGATGTACGCGAACAAATGCTTTCATTGCCCCTACCACTGTCTCGGCTTATGTATTATAATTGTCATTGTTCCTTATAATATATTAGTAATTACTACCACCCGTGCGGAGACCGGCATACTGCCTCGCCTCGTGCATTCGCGGTCAGTCAGGGTCTCGGTGGTTTTCTCGTCATCGTGCATCGCATGCAGATGCGGAGTAGTCCTTTGGTCTACGCCAGTGACTTTCGCCCTACTTTCATATATCTGAGGAATGTGTCATCATTTTTCACGTTTGTGTTGAAGTCGCCGCAAAGAAAAATTGGTACATCGGCATCAATATCATCAAGAACGGTGGCGCATACTGGCTGTTGTGCTAGCAGAAGTGGAAGAGAGATAGATGCGTCACAAACCGAACGCTTAGGCCGATCGTGCCTCTCTATCGCTTGTTCCGCGCTCTCGCCTGCACACTCGGCTCAGGCGGAACGTGACAATGAGTCATGCTTTTTCGTGTGTGCAGCCGGCGTTCATCGATTTATTAAACGTTATCACGTCAAAAGTGTAATACGTAATATTTGAATATAGCTGGGTTTGCAACATAACCGCGCAATTTGCAATGTTTAAATTATTCCGGTTGCCGGTTCTTATAAGGACCGTTTGGTAGTTGGTAGATATTTAAGGCGGGAAGTAAAAAGGCCGACGGGATGGAGAGTGTGAGCGCCGTTAGAACATGTTTTAAATTAATTATCGCGGGCGTCGGAGCGAAGTGCGCCAACTAAAAATCCCACGTAGAAATTTGAAATTCAAACAGCCCTCCGGGTTACGTACATTATATCTATCTAAACATTACAGTCTCTTTTAACTGTACCGTGTCATATCTGACATATTGTAATTTACATACTACTAAGCGAATAAAACTATTCGCAGATAACTGATGACCCCAGAAAATATATGAAAATATATGAGGCATATAGAGACAAAGGCGGCAGTGTCCACCTGCCGAGTGGTTCTGTTAATTTTGTCGAACTACTGCGCATACGATTTTGTACTGAATTCGTATGCGCAAAAGTGTCTTAAACCTCAAAAGAATACAGCCACAGCAGCCGAAAATATAAATATGAGTTAAATATGCAGTTTTATTTGGAAAGTTATATATTTTCTCCACAGTATATTTGTTTGTCAAAAAACCGGCATTGATACATTTAATTTTAGATTTAAAGTTTTGTTGTTTTTATTTATATATTTTATTTTATTGTTTTTACGCCCATAGGGCTTTTACATAGACATTTTTAAATGATTACACAGTAGGTAGCTATTCATTACCACCAGAGATGGCATCCAGACATTGTTCCCTAAAATGCACTAGATTTATGTTGAAAACATCAATATTGTTAGTATACTTGTTAGCCAGTGCGTGCATTCTTCGTATCGGCGAATTAGCACTGTAATTGGTCGATGATTGGCTACAGTCCAAGGTGTCACACAGGAAATAACATATATAAGTCAAAGTATATATTTTTGTCCGCCTCGTGGTGTAGCGGTAGCGCGTTGTGCTGCCATGCGTAAGGTCGCGGGTTCGATTCCCGATGGCGGCCAATATGAAATATTAATTTCAAGTGATTTTCACATAAAACGTTTCATATGTGATACCTTGGACTGACACTGAAGCGTAGGACTGATCGTCTTGTCTTTATCTAACAATTTGTCAAGATTCATTGAACTCGGTGTACCAATGCAGTGCCCTATTCACCATGGGCGTGGATAAGGGAAAGAAGTAGTAAATATATTTTTGTATTTTTTCGCATGTTTACGTCGGGGTCACCGAATATATATCTACGAATAGTTTTAGTTGCTTAGTTTTTTAAATCTACTATTGCTTGCCCTTATCCAAACGCAGTGGTGCATAGGGCACTGCATTGGTACAGTGCAGTAGTTTATCTTGATCACGTGAAGGCAAAATTAACAGTTTTACATTACAGCGATGTCAACGATGTCAAATATGAAATATTGCAATGTGAAAAACACTTTTAAATAAACATTTTATATTGATCTCGCCGTGAATCGATCCCGCAACCTCATCCACAGTAACCTAAAGCGCTGGCCACTACTACCACGAGGCGGACGTATTTTAAATTGGGTGGAAAAAATACTTTTACTAAAAAAACTGTACTGGATCAAAAGTTCAGTTAAAATGTTCAGTTAAACTCATTCATAATATTCATTCAAACTTACTTTTTCGCGGCTAAAAAAGCTTCACTAAATGGATTCAAAATATACTTTTAATGAATTCTACGATAAAACTAGCTTCAAAGAAAGCTATCAATAACTCACCATTTTTATACGTAAAAAAAAACATTTTCCTCTTTTATAATAAGTAACTTGGTGGAATTTTCATAAACGGTCTAGCATAATGAAAATTCGATAACGGTTTCCCGTAAAGATAGTTTGGATCGGACAACCGGTTAAAGGATCGGACCGGAATGTGAATATCAACGGTATTTTGTATGCAAAAACCGGTATTTACGCTGAAATGGACGACCCTGGATGAACTATTCTGAATTCTGACTCCCGAGAGAGTTGCCTTACCATAATAACTGTCCATTCGTAGATTTTTTGAACGGTTTATGGATTACTATTTGACTTAGATTTTTAAAATACAAATATGGAGAGAAAATATTGAGACGAATAATATATATATAAATATGCAGAATTACCATACAGGTAATTATTCCCACCGTCCTGGCAGACCGATGACCATCCTACGGATGTATTCGGCGGAGCTGAGGAATGCGGGCCTGAGTGGAAGGAGGCGAGAGAGCTGGCTGGTGACAGGGTCTCCTGGAGGGATCTAGGGATGTCCACATGCTCCACATAGGAGCGAACGTGGCGAAAGAAGGAGAAGAATTATTTCAGTTCTTGTTTGCACGGTAGCCAAATGCGCTACCACTATGCTGTAACTAACGACTAAAAAATGGGGTAGAATTTCAAATATCGCTATCAGTGTAAGTTTGGACCGGCTGCAGCTCCTATAGCAGGTTGGAGTGAATATATTAAATTTATGACAATCCTAAGCCGAGACAGTGATAGGGGCAATAAAAGCATTTGGTCGCGTATACAGGGTGTAACAAAACTCGATGTACAAGCGGGAAACCAGTGAATCTACATCGCATTTGGAGACGATTGTGTAATATGACTTTTTAATCTGAAATTGAAAAAAAAAATTTTTCTTCTCACAAAACCTTTCATTAGTATGGCCGATTAAGTAAAATTGCTCAAATTCTTATTAAAACGCGTTTTTCAATTTTGCTTTCTTTATGGATAGTATTGATTTGAGTAAATACACGATATTTGATAACAATTTGCAAAAAAAAACGAGAAAAAAAAAACTTTGTCCTCAATTTTCTCGAAAACTAAGGGTCAAATCCAAAAATTTTATTCCACAAAATCGACTCCAAATATGATGTAAATTCACTGGTTTCCCGCTTGTACGTCGAGTTTTGTTACACCCTGTATAACCTTCTCTTTCTCGCTTTTTTCCCAGTTAAAATTGAATCTATAAAATTTCGCGGATTAGCTTTAAAAATCGATAGAGTCGTGCTGGTTAGAAAAAAGACTCAATACCAATAATAAACTTATTTTTGATTGTTGTTCAATATTCTTTACAACGGTCGGTCTAGTCCAGGCAAAGGGTGGGGCTTTTTGTACCTGTAATTCCGTACCCAAGAAGCGATGTTCTGAATTGGATTGGGTTTGCAAGTGCATTCAACAGTATTTGAAAAACTACGTGAATGTTGTAGTAATTTCGAACAAGAATTCACTAAAAGAGGCGTTTCCATGAAAATATACGCTTCCTAGGGTGAATTTCATGACCACTTATAATCAAATTCTACCATCTAAAGACTCCAGCACTTAATATTAAAATTAATATGGATGTTGTAAAACAATGTTTTCATTCATAATTTTCAAAACAAAATGGTTGAAAAATACCCGTTCACGAAAACGCAACACTGTTTGTCGTGGCCCTCGTGACGTCATAATTCGGTCTCGCTTCTATGTTTCAGATTTTTAGTTTCATAGCAAACGTCAAGGGCTACATGAATAGTGACGTAAAAGGGGAGTGGCCAACGCGGACTAGTGTTTTCGCGGTAATTTGAAATTGAAAACTTCAAAATAATTTTTAACCTACTAAAAATTAAGAAAAAAGAATAATTTATTACTCATCATCAACATCATAACATATCCGCTCCCTATGTGGAGCATATGGAATCCACAAACTGCCCCCAGGCCAAGCGATCGGCTGCCAGCTCCAGTCCACGTCCCGCAGCTCTGACGCAAACTGCCGACGAATTGTCAACAGTGGACGACTAGGACGCCGAGAACCTGATGCCTTGTAAAATAGGCAAGCGTGGTTAAGGCTCTCGGGAGGTATACGTCGTATATGGCTTAGCCAGCCGAAACGCCTTCGCCGGATGACAGTAGATACCAAGGTTTGCTGTGACCGTTGCCTCACCTCTGTGTTCCTTACAAAGTCGAACCACCGCACAAATGAAATTCTTCTAAGACACGTATTCTCAAAACTCAGAAGTCTGCTATCTGGGCCCTGGTTAGGTGCCACGATTCGCAGCCATAGAGGAGAACAGGTGTGATGCAGGAGTTATAAAGACGGCATTTATTACTAATCAATTTTAATATTATTTGTAAAGTAATAAAACGTGATTTTTCCCTATTCTGACGATTCTCAAGCATTATAGTCGAACTGGTTCAGGATTAAGTCTCAGAGATGACAAATAGGTAGTATTATTCACCGTCCTCCACAAGCGTAGAAAAGGAAATCAGGTGAGAATGAATAGCGTATTATGTGTCAACGACTTTTATATGCTCGGAATCCGATGGAATAAATAAATGACGCCATATAAGTTTTGTCAGAGAAAAATTACAATATGCGAAGAATATTGTTAGTTTTATCACTGTAATAATTCAGTTATGTTACATTACGTGGAACATTACAAGCGTTTGGAACATTGCTCTTAAATAAATACATAATTTTAGATATTATTTATATCCCAACAGAGACAGAAAACTCTGGAAACGAATAGCCCAGCATGGGTATAATCCAGTAATTTGTCTACAAGTATTTGTATACATTCAAAATGTTGTTAAAAAGATTTACTGGTTAAAATACAATTTATTTATTTATTTAATTACAGGTCTACAACTCTACAATGTGACAATATCTATCATTTTACATATATTATCATAATAATTACATACACGGTTTTATTGCACATCAATTAGAGAATTACACAGCATTATAATACTCGTATACATATTACAGGTTTAAAAAAGCTTTAAGTACTTTGCATAAATATGTTCAATCAGAGGTTATAAAAAGATTTCAAGTTTCCTCTTGAATTTACCACATCTATCATTAAATACATCGATATTTAAATGTTTTTCTATGTCATTGTACAGTCTTAACATGCGAGATAAGGAATTAAGTGCGCCATGTTATTGTTATTAAGCAAACAAAAATTGAGAGACATCTTCAGGCGTCTTCTAAAAATAATTAAATATAGTAGAACCTTACCAACACTAATAAAGATGATTGCCAAAAAATGCTTAACAATATTCTCAACAGATGACACCAGCATAGAAAATGTCTGTAAAGCGGAACGACGAAGACGAGTTCAATATATAGTTGTTCCAAAATTTGTCATAAATGTTGTAGTACATCAAGTGGCCACTTAACCCAGCCAATGACAGGTCATAAGCCCTGTAAACGCCTAGATAACCCACATTCGTTTCCATTAAAATTTTCTCTGTTGGATATCAAAAATATCTGATATCAGCCCAGCATGGGTAAAATCCAGTAATTTGTCTACAAGTATTTTTATAAATTAAAAATGTTATTACATAATTTTAACTTAAATAAAACAACTTTGTAATATGATTCGCTTTATTTAAAATTCCCCTCAAACCCCCAATCCTTTTTTAAAAAATTCCCATCACCACCACCATCTATAGCCCCTCCCACTAATTAGGTGCAACTTACTACAACTGTGTTTTACTGTTAGTTTTTGTTGGCTCTGAGGATGACGAGGCGTTGTCGAAACTAGTTAGCATTTGTTTTTAATAAAGTTAATCGTATTACAAAGTTATTTAATTTCAATTTACAATGATTTACGAAGGGAGTAGTTTTAATGTAAATAAATACATCACAAATGGTGTAAGGTATCAATCTTTGAGAATATTGTACTGTTTCAACGGTGTCAATAGTACAAATAATACTCGAATGTCTACGGTTGCGATTACAAACAGGCGTCTATTGAGGTTGCGTGTTAATTAAACCAAATTGTTTTATTTTTTTACATTAATATCTTAAACATCCCATAACTTTTTGTAATACATATCGCCCTCGATTTTCCTGCAAAACAGACCTTTTTCGATCTAAAATTTCGAGCTTTTGTGCATATTAAAGGGATAAATTCAAGATATTTGCAAAACAAATTAAAAAACAATGACTTTTTTCATAAATATGCAACAAGAGGTCAAAAAAATATAAGATTAGAAAATAAAAAAAAAACTATGTCACAGAATTGTCTAATGTATAAGGGCATTAAAATGTATGAGGAGATTCCAGATAATTTAAGAAATGAAAAAATGTAAAGTTATTTAGGGTTAAATGTGAAAAATATTAGTGTAGGTATTATATTATAGCTAAATTGAAAAATGTATAATGGTAGGAAAGGAATAGTTATCAAAAAAGTGTAATGTAATATTATTAGTAAAAATTAATAAAAATTATATAGTACTAAATAAATATAATAATAAAAAAATAATTTAAAAAATATTAATTTGTCTATAATGTATTTCAAACTGGGTATTTTTTATGATTTAAGGGTTCGCAAATTGATCAAAAAACACTCCATTGTGTATTTTTAAATTAATGAATTTAATGCTTTACATTTGTTTATAAAATCATCAAGAAACACTGCACTTGGTGTAACAAATACAGTGCCCTATGCACCATTGGGTGCGGATAAGGGAAAGTAAAAGTAGGAGTGCTAATGATTCATTACTTCGTTGATCTGTTCATCAATTATTTTTTTGTGAATTCGAATTTTCAAAGGAGGTTACGTATTTTTTATGCTTCACATCGAAACATGAACTGAGCTAGTTATTTCAAACATTTTGAGTATGTGCAAATACTTGCTCACAAATCTGGATTTTTTCCCATGGCAAGAGTAGGTATATCAATTTTTTATATCTGTACAGAGATGAAGTAGCTTTTTTCCAAATCTCAAAATGTGTAAATACATGGAGTAACAAAACTCTAGGTACAACCCGAAAACTGGTGAATCTACATCGATGGTATTTGGAGTCGAATGTGTAATATGACTTTTGAATTTGAGCTTGAAAAAAAAAAAAAATTCTCATAAAAAGCTTTCGTAAGTAAATACCGCAGATTACGGAAATTGCACAAATTCTTTTATTAATACGGTATTAAACAGACCAAGGTATCTTGAATGCATTATTTTTAGATAACTATGATGCTTCATTCTACCTTACTATTGAAAAGTCGACTTAAATAACTTTTATCTTCTCTTTTGAACCACGGCACACTCATGAAAATACAGATAGCCAAAACATGCTAGGCCTTGAATGGATTTTTGTTTATTAATATTTATATCTATGTCAGTAATTGTACATATTAATGTGGTTACCTATGGTAAAAACAAAAAATCTTTTAGAATTAAAAAAAAATAAAAAAATAATTACAAATAGTCTTTTGTATTGTTTTCTTAATTTATAGTATTAATTTGACTGGAAATAAATTAGAATGTTTATTAATTGCAAGAAATATAAAGTTATGAAAACTCTTCAAAAATCGACTACAAAGACGTCACCCATACAAGACTGGGTTTCTAGGCTTTTCATCGAAATTTTTACACGGTCAGATCAAACCCATTTAAAAAATCTCCTGTAAACGCATAAATATCAATATTTCCGAGTTCGTAAAAATATACTAACTAACTCAAATAACCATCACAGCTATGTCCCCGAAGGGGTAGGCAGAGAGGATAGAAACGCCACACCACTCTGTCCTGGCATACATTCTCTTGCTTCCTCCACATTCATACTTCTTCTCATGCACATAGATGTCGATTATTCCGACTTTTTACATGCCCACTTTCAAGCACTTGTTTTTACTTGATCATAACCTTGTCTTTCTCGCTTCCTCGACTTCTAATCCATGCATCATAGTTCGCATTCATATAATCATTTTTTAGCCGCTCTTTCATCATCCATTCGCGCTACATTAAATAAAGAGCTTTACATGGTTACAAATAAGCATGTGTGACGAGATGGTACTTGCAATATATATTGCCTTTAAGTGCACATTCGCTTGTACCCTCTTCAAAAAATGTTGTAGATATACCGGCGGTTTTCTTTTAATGACAGAGACGATCAAATATCTCGAAAAATAGCCACTCTATCGGAAAAAATGTCCATAATCAACAGTTTAATCATACCGCGGGGGGAAATACATTAGTGTTAAATATTAGTAGCCCTCACCACTCCATGTAGGTGGGGCGGGGGGTAACTTTGAAACTAAAGATAGGAACACACTATTTTTTATTGCAGATTTCGGATTCTACGGCTAAAAATATACGTAGGATTTGACTGAAACATTTGTTCGGTTCATGATAGTGATGGCGTTGTAATCGACGAAGTAGTTCAATTTTTTCAATTTCTTCTTGTAGAAACACACGCATTCGATTCTGCAATACGTTTGAAATAAAAAACGATCACGTTTTCATGGAAATACTCGAAATTGTCATCAAAACAATTTATTAATGTAAATGGCAGGGTGAATAAAATCATTTAGCTTAAAATAAGTGTTCAAAATGTGATTTACAAAACTGGAATTTCGTCGATTACAACACCATGTATCATGAACCGAACAAAATGCTTCAGTCAAATCCTACGTATTTTTAGCCGTAGAAATCCGAATCTGCAATAAAAAATAGGTGTTCCTATCTTAGTTTCAAAGTTACCCCCCACCCCACCTACATGGAGGGGTGAGGGCTTACTAATTTTAACACTAATGTATATTTCCCCCCGCGGTATGATTTAAATGTTGATGATTATGGACATTTTTTTCCGTAGAGTGGCTATTTTTCGAGATATTTGATCGTCTCAGTTTAAAATAAACACCCGTAATTTTTAAAATAAGTGTATGTCTGTTGGCTGTCCATAAACAAATAAAAATAATAATAAAAATAAAATAAAAAACCTAATAAAATAATAAATAAATACTGTAAAAATATACAATTCTAATTATTCGTATTTACCGAAACAATTCGTCCATTTTGAGCCTGTTAAGTATTGATGAGGTTCGCTAAATCTAGTTTAAGTTGTTCCGGGCCCTGGGTTGGGTAGGGGTAGCAAATCGACCAATGATTGGAGCAAAACACACTTAATCTCTCCCAGTACTTGTTCCTACACAAGTTTCTTGTTGGGCCGACTCTCGTTAATTCAACGGCCGCTATAATTCTCATTGTGTGTTTTAATGTCTATCAGATTCATGGCTCCTGACTATGGTGGATGGTGTATTGATTTTTTAGTTTACAAAACATATAAATATACAAGCAATTCTCATCTCTGTTGAACTATAGTAGTTAAATAAAGAGTCTCATACTCATTTGCACAGCACAGCATTTGGTCGCGTATTTAACCTTCTTAAGGCTAAATACGCAGTTGTTCATAATGGAGTCCTGTAGCTCAATCACAGATGACTATCGACGTGCTTAAAAACGTCAAAAAATTGATTGAAAAATCACAATATCAAGGGAATTTTTTTAAAATTTTTACGATGTCATATGAATTTTCTAGCGCGGTTTGAAATAGAGCTTTTTCAAATCGCTCGCAAAATCCTCCATTTGGCGCGCATGCGGTGTGACGTCACAGCAATATAGGCGTATACTACGTAATGAATTTCCCGCCTTTCACGGTGGACGGGTATGACGTCATTAGCCGATAACGGGCGTTAAAAATCATTCGTATTTTCTTGTTTTTAAAACATAAAATTTATAAATGAAAATCAAATTTTTGATCATTGTTTTTTATATCGTTGAAATTGTAATAATATTATTTAAATATTTTAACGTTTTCAAGGATATTCATGCTATCGGGAAGAACCCTATTCTCATCTCTGTTGAACTATAGTAGTTAAATAAATAGTCTCATACTCTGGCGACTGAGTTGGCCGGGCAATTAGCATTTGGTCGCGTATTTAACCTTCTAAAGGCTAAATAAGCAGTTGTTCATAATGGAGTCCTGGTACCAACCCTAATGTATGGAAGCGAAGCAAGGAGTTGGAAAAAAAAGGACGAAAGTAGACTGAATGCTGTTGAAATGCGAATTTCTCTCGCGAATCTCAGGCGAATGTGTGGAAAAAACCACGTATCATAGGTGCCTTAATGTCGAAATTAGAGCAGAATGCAAGGCTGAGATAAGCATTATCGACAAAATTAAGAAAGGTATTCTGCGATGGTTCAGACATGAGGAGCGAATGAATGATGAAAGAACGGCTAAAATGATTTACGATGCGAGTGTGTCTGGTTGTAGAAGTCCGAGAAAGACATGGCATGATAAAGTACAAAAAATACTTAATAGTGGTCATGTTAAAAGTCGGAATAAAGGACGTGCGTGCAAGATCTGTGCCAGGACGGAGTGGTGTGGCGTTCTATCCTCTCTGCCTACCCTTTCGGGGAAATGGCGTGATGGTTAGTTAGTTAGTTTAACCTTTTTATCTTCCGCTTTTTCCAGTAAAAACTGAATCTATTAAGTTTCGCGGATAAGCTTTAAAAAATCGGTAGAGATGTGCTGGACTTAAAAAAGACTCAATAGTCATATGGGAGTCGACATCCTAAGAGACAGCATCGAATGGGACTAATACAGACCCTTAGGTCTATCTTAAGAAGAAGAAGAAGTGAATACAACCTCAAATTTTCCTAGTCGGTGCTTAAGAACACATAAAACATTTTCTGTACTAACGTTTAAAAGCAATGTCCTTTTTCAACTCCTTATCACTCGAAATTTTTTGTAATAGTCCTAGTGAATTTAGCAGGATTTTGAACGTTAGTAATCCTGTAATTTGATGTAGAATATAGATATTTAATGGCTGATGTTCCAATATAAAGTAAAATATTGTAACATTGTTGAATTACCAATAAAATAAATAAATAAACAATTCAAAACATTACAGATAGCGTGTAAACTGTAAATAAATTAGTAAGATAGCGTATTATGTAACATATTGCTGTATACGTATCGATCTGAAAGTTGTCTTTATAATCTCAACAAAGGATAGATGACTGAACGATATTCCCTGTAGCTCCATATTACGCTTCTATTTTGCCTCATTTTGCAGTGAAGCTGCGGTGATATGGCGCTCGGTATACAAAATTATGTTTTATGCTTCCTAATGTATGGTTCGGCCATAAAGAAAGGTCTGTTTCTCTCTACCTATAAGTAGTTTTGGTATATCTCTTAAGCGGTGGCCAACATTTTCATACGGAGACATCTCAAAATGAAAATTTCAAAAAAACACCCCGACTAAAAGCTTGGAAAACTGATAAAAAATTATGATTTGAATATTAAGTAATAACTTATATAAAGACGTAAATTAGTTATTTTTTTAACAACATTTTGAATGTATACAAATACTTGTAGACAACTTACTGGATTATACCCATGCTGGGCCAATATAAAATATTATTGATATCCCAACAGAGACAGAGAAACTCTGGAATTGAATGTGGATTAATTAAATCACATACAAAGATATTGTATCTTCGAAACGAGAATTTCAGAGAAGTGACATTCCATACTTGAAAAATACAACCGTGTCTGAGGTGTCTAGTTACCCGCTACGTCATCAATAGGCATCTACGTCATCAATAGACATCTAAGTCACACGTTTCGTGTATTGGTCTAAGTGCTAGAATCTTAAGACGGTGGAATTCGATACTAAGTGGTGTTATGTTTTTTTTTTATTTTTAAAAAGAATAATTTGATTTCTTATGATACACTCAAATATTTTCAATTTAGGAATTAACCCTAGAAAGCGTATATTTTAGAAAAATTTGTATGAAAACACCCCTTCTACTGAATTCTTGTTCGAAGTATAAGTACGGTTTTTTAATAAGAGTTTTCTTTTCATTTGATTTCGCGTTGCATTAGGTGCTGCGCCCCTGACTTACATACACATTCCATAGTCCCGTCTACACTATCCGAAATCCTTTGAAACTCCCATGGCGGATTGAATAGGGGAAATGGCGGAAGGAAGATGATAACAGGAAATAAGATCGTGAATCCATCTACCTATAAATCAGCGCAGAACTAAACTGGCGGGAAATTCTAATGAAAATGTTTAAAACGCTCCGACAAAAGAACAGACATGCCAGAAGAGAAGAAAGCAAAGAGGCGGGGTCAAAAGATCTCAGAATTGAAAATGCTTTGAGATGTTTATGGCTCTTGGTAGATGGCGTTAAATGTCATCATTTTTAAGCACGTTATTAAAAGTACGGGAAAATATTCAGAGAACATGCAATACATACCAAGCAAACAGTCAAGGATTTGAAGACTTAGAAGATTATCTTCTTACCTGAAATAAAAACACACATTTAAAAATTAAACAATAAACAAATGTCTAGAGTCTAGAGATTAAAATTATTAGAATCTCGGAGCTACTTTAAAATAGTCAGAATTAACATCAGAAAGATTTTCTTTTAATGGGAGTTTCATTTATTTTTGACCTAACTTCTGATCTACAAGCTTTAAATTTCAGCAAGTGGGTTTTGTTTAATTGAATATTTATTTATTTTGTTGTTTTTACGCCCATAGGGCTTTTACATAGACATTTTTAAATGATTACACAGTCGGTAGCTATTTATTACCGCCAGAGATGGCATCCAGACACTGTTCTCTAAAATGCTCTAGATTTGTGTTGAAAACATCAATATTGTTAGTATACTTGTTAGCCAGTGCGTGCATTCTTCGTATAGGTGAGTTTCCACTGTTATTGGTCGATAATTGGCTACAGTAAAATAGTGCATTACGGCGGGTAACTCGACCAGGCACTCGTATACTAATTAAATTTGTTAGTTGACAACAATCAAACATAGATTTTAATACTTTGAACATACGAATGTATAATCTACTAATTTTTATTTTTAAAGTAAAAAACAAAATGCTCCCCGGATATTTGAACAAAAATTTAAGCTACAACCCAAGACAGTCATAACTATGAGACTAGGAATCGAAGAAACTTTCGTCTCCCAAAGTATAGATTAGCGGGAACACAAAACAGTTTATTTTATAAAGGACTAAAGGAATACGAAAAATTGCCAGATGAAGTCTCTTTGCACATTTAACTTAACATTTAAGTTAAATGTGCAAAGAGTTTAAATTTAGTTAAAAAAATGTGTAAAATATATGTTTTAAATAAGTATAGTGTAGTGTAAAATCAAAATAAATAGTTTACTGTCAAATGTTTAGAAATAATGATATTTTAATTACTAGCTGTATCAAACTGTTTTTTTTTATAGCTAAATAAAAAAGATACAATACAATACAAAGAGCAAATCATTTAATGTTCTTCTATTTTCTAATGTTTGTATATTCAAAAAGTTATTTAAAAAGTTATAATTTATGTTTACAATATCGCGTTAGGATATAAAATAAGTTGTGGTGCGGTGATATTTGAACCTAGGAATTCTAATTCAGAGCCCGCGACTCTTACCACTATACCACGAGCCGATTATTGTACATATACCTACTACTAAATATTATAGCAGAACATTTGACGTTGTTCTGCAAAATTATACTGGCGTATTATCAACTAAATAGTAGCAAGTTTCAATCTTCATTCTACAATGTTCTTCGTGGCCATGATGCACACGACTTACTTGCCTTGAACATGAAGCATACATTGTATTACGTGTAATATCTAGCCACTGTGTTACTAACTTTGTATTATTTCGCAGTTGGCACACCTGTAAAACAATTCGAAAAAATGGCGGCTAGCTTGTGAAATGGCCGCCGCAGACCGCAGCGCCAACAACTAGTTTCTGAACTAAGTTCTACACAAACAATGGCTGCCCACAGGGCTCTTTTCTAGTTCTCGTCTTGCCTTAGCGCAGAGATGTGGATGCAATATATTGTTAATTAACTATTGCACTGTGTTTCAAATATTGAAATCAAACAGGACATCACACACTTTGCAAACCAACATTTGAATTTGCCCTAAAGCGGAGTTTGAATATTACCCCGACTTAAACGGATGTATGACAATCAATTAAATAAATAAATAAATATATGGACTCTATTTATTCTTCCACAAACTTTTGTTGCTTTTACGTGAAGAAAATTGAAAGAAATCACTGCTATTAAATAAGAAAACATTTAAAGAACACTTGGCTAGAGAAAAATCACTTCAGACTATCAGATTTCTCTGGATTACAACATGTTGTCGGGGCTAACATAATTTAAAAGGCGGAAAATGTATGTGTCATGTATAAATACCATGAGACTATAAATAACAACAATTTGGTATTAATTAACCTATTCTCGATATAAAACGAATAATCGACATATCGTATATACTCGACATATCGACATATATACTCGAATATCCACATTCCTGAATTTGGAAAATCTACCTCATCTCTGTAGGGATATTATATAAAATATATACCTACTCCCGTCTTGGGATAAAATCCAGATTTGTGTACAAGTATTTGAACACGCCCAAAATGTTATATTCAATTAAATTAACCGTTTGAAAGATAAAGAAGATTAATCAAAATTAAGCTTTTTTATTTCACCAAAAACTGTTTTTCTTTAGTAACATGTTTAAACACAGTTATGGAGAAGTATTATTAGCTTTGATACCGAATAAGATAAGAAGTTTAATACACAGAGTGTTTATATCGTGATAATTTACTAAGCATAGTTTTGAAATGCATTTTTAAGAGTACCACCACTCTCCCTTGTCCGCACCCAATGATGCATAGGGCATTGCATTGATATTCTTGATCATTTGTTACATGAAGGCAAGAGGCCCAGTCTTACGCTTCAGCGCCAGTCCTGGGTATCACATACGAAATATTTTTGTGTGAAAAACGCGTTGTGCTGCCATAAAGAAATATTTATTTTAATGTGTTTTTCGTGGTAATTTCATATTCTCTTCTTCTTTCACCACATTTGCTACTATGTGGAGCATGTGAACATCACTGGACCCCTGCGGGAGACTCCATCGCCAGCCAGCTCTCTCTCGCCTCTTCCCGCGTCAGGCCCGCATCCATCAGCTCCGCCGAGTACATCCGTAAGATGGCCATCGACGGTCTACCAGGACGGTGGGATCCTGCAGGCGTAAAAAAGAGGCAGTTCGGGTTCAGGCTCTCCCGAGGCATCCGGATTACATGCCCAAGCCAGGTCCACCGTCGCATCTTCACGACTCCAGTTATTGGAGGTTGTTGCCTCCGTTTCCCGAACTTCAGCGTTGGTTATGAAGTCAAACCACCTAATGCCTAGTATCCTTCTCAGACATTTGTGCTCAGAGCTCAACAAGCGATCATTCTGAGCTTTTGCGAGGAGCCAGGATCATAATGGAGCATGTATTAATTACTCTATCTTACATCTATTTCAGTACTTTTGTACAAGTAAGCGATGTAATCATCATCATCATTTCAGCCCGTTGAAGTCCACTGCTGGACATAGGCCTCCCCCTGCCGTCTCCACTTCTCCCTATCCTGCGCCGCCCCCATCCACTCTCTTCCAGCAGACTTCCTGATGTCGTCCACCCATCTCATCGGTGGACGTCCTTGAGGCCTCTGATTTCTCGGTCTCCACACCAAAACGCGTTTCGTCCATCCGTCATTCTGGCTATGTGACCGGCCCATTTCCACTTCAACCAAGCAATGATAATAATAATAATAGTGTTTATTCCAGCATAACTAAGCAGTTTGTGCAATACTTAGTTAGCCATAGCATAGGTAGAATACAATACATATATATTTCATAACTTAACTAATCATTAATTACAATAAAAATAATAAAACTAAAAATAAGAGTTGCAATTTTAAGAAAAGAAAAAAAAAAAATGTCAGTTCACTGGTGTTTGGACACACAACATTACATTCCAATGCTGCCACATGTCCAATTCCCATCTGTGTTGCACAAGCTGTTTGATGATGAGGTTGGAGCTTTTCATCAGCCTCTCCCGAAAGCCTGCAACTCGGTGTCGCAATGTAATATCTGAATTTATTGATATCCCAACAGAGACAGAGAAACTCTGGAAACGAATGTGGGTTACCTAGGCGTTTACAGGGCTTATGACCTGTCGTTGGCTGGGTTAAGTGGCCACTTGATGTATTACAACATTTCCCATTCCGCCCATCATCTGATAACCATACATAACAAATTTTCATAACTTGTATATAATATTGAACTCGCGTTCGTAATATCACATTATAAGCGATTTTCTCACTGGTGACATCTGTTGAGAAGATTGTTAAGCATTTTTGGCAATCAATCTTTACTGTATCTTTAAGTAATATGTATCCATTGTCTTAAGAGGTAGGTACCGTGAAAACGCTCCGTTTAATAAAAGTATGTTTCGTGTTCCAACATACTCCGAAACAAAGTTTTGCAAAGCAGATTTACGATACTTTGAAAACTTTCTCCCGTAATAACTTTGTCAAATGGTTTGTTTTGATATTCCAAGATGTGTGGACTTTACGAAGTATGCCGCAATTTTATGAAGTACTTTTCTATGGACTTAATAGAAAATTATTAAAGCTTAGAACGCTCATATTTATCAAAGTTGAAAATATTATTTACATTCGATCTATTAGCTTATACTAAACTTATAAACTAACTAACTAACCTTGGAAAATATAACTTTGAATATTCCAAGTCGGCGGTTAAGATCACATAAAACATTTTTTGTTAAAATCAAATGTAAAACTTTTAACAATAACATGGCGCACTTTAATTCCTGATCTCGCATGTTAAGACTGTACATTGTACAATGACATAGAAAACTATTTAAATATTGTTGTATTTCATGATAGATGTGGTGAATTCAAGAGGAACTTGAAATCTTTTTATAACCTTTAAGTACTTAAAGCTTTTTTAAACCTGTAAATTGTATACGAGTATTATAATGCTGTGTAATTCTGTAATTGATGTGCAATAAAACCGTGTATGTAATTATTAACGATAATATGTAAAATGATAGATATTGTCACATTGTAACGTTACCTGTAACTAAATAAATAAATAAAAATAAAACCATCACGCTATTTCTCCGCAGGGGTAGGCAGAGAGGATAGAACGCCATACCACTCTGCCCTGACATACTTCCTTTGCTTCCTCTACATTCATGCACCTTCTCATGCACATACGCCGATTATTCCAACTTTTCACATGTCCACTTTCAAGTACTTGTCGTACTTGGTCATGCCATGTCTTTTTCGGCCTTCCTCGGCTTCTACATCCAGGCACACTTGCATTTAAACTTCTTAAGCCGTTCTTTCATCACTCATTCGCTCCACATGACCAAACCATCGTAAAAGCCCTTTCTTAATTTTGTCGATAATGCTTATCTCTCAGCCTTGCACTCTGCTCTTATTTCGAAATTTGTACACCTATCATACATAGTCTTACCACACATAGATCGCATTTCAACAGCATGCAGTCTACTTTCATCCTTGTTTTTCCAACACCACGCTTCACTACCTACAAAAGGGTTGGTACCAGAACTCCGTTGTGTACTGCCAATTTATACTTACATTTTGTGTATTTTAATTTTGTATTTAACATGTATTTATTCACCTACTGACAGGAGGTCATTCATTTATATTATAGTATACAAAATATATTTAAGTAAATAAATAAAAATAAATTAAATTAAAATTGTATCCAAGGTCACACATGAAATATTAATATTAAAATCAATAATAATTGTCTTGATATTTTTTTTACGCGAAGGCAAGATGATCAGCCTCACGCTTCAGCACCAGTCCAAGATTTAATATATTTTTATGTGAAAATCACATTCAAATAAATATTTCATATTGACCCCAATCGGGAATCGACCTTGCGACCTCATGTATGGCAGCTCATAATTCTTTAAAAAACTCTCCTCTTGTAACTTACCTAAGCAACACCTAACACAGAAACGCTCTGATTGGTTGGGTATCTTCAAAAGTACCATTTTCTTACACCGAATCCCCTTATGTATTAGGTTTTTGAACATCCTTGATTATACCAATCATATTTTAAAAAGATAATAAAAGACGATTTATTTTTAGACATAACTGTTTTTTGTTTAATTTACGTTCCTTATATTTTTCAATCTCTTTTACGCCATGAGTTATGTGACACCGTGTATAATGCTCGGGCAGTTATCTCAGTATTATATATATATATGCATATATAAGGCGCAGTAAAAGACAGGGTGGATGAAGAACTCGGGACATTTTTATGGGACAATAAAAAATATTTATTATATTCGGCGTCCCTTTTCCAGAATTTAGTAATTATCCAATACTTTATTCCTTTTTTACGACCTCCTTGGACCTTCTTAAGGGTGGGTGGGGGTTGGAGTTACAGTGATCAGGGAAGACAATCCTAATGCCTTCAAAACAATGCTTCAAAAAACGAAAAACAATTACGCAGAAGCGCGATATAAAAATACTATTTCTAGTGATCGACATTAAGACTAGCGGCCGCTTCCCATACAAACGTATTCCTAGATTTTCTCCCTGGAATTTAACATTAAAGCTATGTTTTTTAAACACATTTTAGATATCGATAAGATGCGTGTTTGCATAGTCTTATTTTTTAAATATTTTATTTGTTAAAGCAAATAAATAAATTATTAAAAAATATCTCTTATCTTACAAAACTTATCTCTTGGTTCGAATTCCACTCCAGCACAACTTGTTTCCTACTTTCTGGCACAGTTATTTCCGACTATTGGAAAGCAGCCCGAAATCGAAATATTTGAGTATAACGTAAAAGCTTAAATGTTTCTTTTATTTGAAAAAATTAATAAAAAAGAAGACGATACAAACACCCATCTGGTCGATACCTAAAAAGTGTAAAATAATCATTGGTTTAATGTTAAATTCCAGGGAGAAAATCAAGGAATTCGTTTGTATGGGAAAGCGGCCGCGAGTCACGTGGTGTGGTATGCTCGTAACAATGTGAAATAAAGTAAATTTAAATTTATTAATTAGGTTTTGGGTTCGATTCCCGGTAAAAACACAAAGATTATATTAATTTTTCCAGGACTTTTTTTTCCGTGTAACGCGGTGGAACGGCGTTCCGACACCTTTTTTCACGGTTTTATTTTAAAATCAATTAAACGAAAAATATTTGCAATATATTTTGAAAAAATCAACTTTTTTTTGTGCGCTTCGTGGCTTAGCTCCTTTTGATTTCATTTAAGTTACATTTGAATATATATTTTATAATTAAAAAGATTGACATGAAGTGCGTTCAGGCACCTTTTTTTTAAAAAAAAAAAAAGCCCTGAATTTTTCTCAGGGTGTTTGAAATGTGGTTTCCCGCTGTTATTGGGCCTTCTGGTCTAATGTGGTTGTTAAAAAAAATTAATTACATTAAAAGAACTTTAGTCCAATAAAATAAAACCGAAATATGTTTTTTAACCGCCTCGTAGCATAGCGGTAACGCATTTGGCTACTGTGCATGAAGTCGCGGTTTCGATTCCCGTAGGAGATCAACATGAAATATTAATATGTTAATTAATATTTCATGTGTGATACTTTGGACTGCTACTGAACCGTATGATAGATCATATACCATACAGTTTTCGCTTTATACGGGACAGTTTGCAAACTGCTCAAGAAACTGTACAGTTTTCTGTCCCGTATAAAGCGGGCTTTACACATTCGCTCAAAGGGATCTGTTCGGAGGTACCCGAAATTTATCTTAGTCATCTATTATCATCATGTTAGGGAATTATTTCACATTTGAAATACGTGAATTATGATGGAAAATATAAATAGAAGTCAGTTTTGGCTTGGATCTCGCTCGGTTGAGCCTTTTGAGGGGGCGACCGACCGCTGCTAGACCCGCTGGCTGCTGGATAGATACATGTACATGGAGTAATAAAACTCGTAGCACAATTCTAAATCTGGTGAATCTACATCATATTTGAAGTCGAATGTGTAATATGACTTTTTATTCTGAGCTTGATCAAGTAAAACAAGTGCTTGAAAGTGGGCATGTAAGAAGTCGGAATAATCGACGTGCATGCATGAGAAGATGTATGAATATGGAGGAAGCAAGAGAAGTATGCCAAGACAGAGTGGTGTGGCGTTCTATCCTTTCTGCCTACCCCTTCGGGGAAATGGCGTGATGGTTAGTTAGTTAGTTTAAGCTGAGTTTTTTCCTTCACGTAAAAGCTTTCATAAGTACGGCAGATTAAGTAAAATTCTACAAATTATTATTGAAAGGTGGTTTTTTAGTTTTGTTTTCTCTCTGGATAATTTGATTTAATAAATTTTTCGATAATTTTTTTTTATCGAAAACTGTATTTTCTCGAAAAATTTTTGGGTCAAATAAAAAAAAAATCTTCTAATTCCACTCCAAATATGATGTAGATTCACTGGTTTCCCGCTTGTACATCGAGTTTTGTTACACCATGTATATGTAAATACCAGTAGCAGCGGAAAGCGTGGCGCCTTGCGCCTGCCTTGCCGCAATTCGCATATCACCGGGTGCTTAAAATAATTTACAATCATTATGTAGCTTGGCTATCTATTGTATTTTCCTTATGGCTATCTACATATTTAATATCCTAAAACATAAATAGAATACGGGACATTTTTTTATTTTTTTCATTGTTTTTATATTTTTGGATTTTTGTTATTATTATTATGTACGTAATTAATTTTTTGAATATCGTAATGGCGATATCCCGCCAAAAGAGTAATTATATTTATAGTAGGATGCGTCTATTAATTATGTTACAAGTTTTGATGTAAGTATCGCCAAAAATAGAAATTATACTTCTTTGGCCATTCTCATACACCCACTCACGCACACAAACAGACAGGATATATAAATTAAATATAAGACATTTTTCAATATTATTCAATATATTTATATTCAATATATTATACGTGACTTCATTATTATATTATACACCTATATTATCATTATCAGTTATTTCTTATATAATCATTCTTTCATCTTTAAGTCATGGAGAAAAACCGAAGCCATTGCAATAGCGTATTTTCTAAAAAGATAATTCGCTAAAATGACGCGTAAGAAGTAAATAAACAAAAGAAATGACAACTGTCAAAGTCAGACCAATACAAGCATCAGTGACTGTGGCGCCATTTTCTCTTAAGCGCCATTTTCTCTTAAAAATCAGCGTGACGCGGTTTCTATATATCAAGCTTAAATGGCTCAAATTAGGCAGCGGGAGAGAGTCATATTATTACACTCTTGTCACTGTACTGAACAATCCTAAAGCCCCACTTTACCGCCAAAAAGTTTGAAAAAAGTCTATTCATGGATTACTTCGATCTGGTTCAAAATACACTCCTGATCTGCCCATATATTCCTCCTTCTACCGGCAAGTCTTTTAAAGTGCATGCGGCTCGACTATGGAACAACTCCCAATTTTAAGGAAGCCGAATAGTCACATCTTTTAAAAAACGGCTGAAAAAACTTTCCTATCTCTTGGGTTTTCATTCCTGTTTTACCTCCCGCACGAAATAGACTTGAGTGTGATAGTGTGTGCTGTGTAAACCTTTGGGGAGGATGTCGTAGAAAAAAGGTAAAAAAATTGAAGATCTGTTATTGTGAAAAAATACCCGCAAACAAAAAAGGTTGTGTTTTTATAAATTGCCAAAATAAACCCGTTGTACACAAGATTTGTACTCTTTTGGTTCCCAGGTCAAATAAATAAATAAATAAATATATTCAGTACGACCCCTTTTGTGCGTTTAGTAGAGGGTTGATTTTAAAGCATCCGTTTGCGGTTAATCAGTTTTTATAAGCTCCGTTTTTAAATATTTTTTACGAGGAATATTTTTAGATTTTAATTTTTGTATTTTTCACAGAAAAATTTCATCATTACTATTCATATAAAAAAAACACGGAATTTAAAAATATAGGACACTTCCCTATTATTCAGAATGTGTACCCCAGAAGTGGGTTTGAATAATCCTTATTTTCATGATAAACAATTTCTAAAATGAGATAAATAAGTTATTTAAAAAAACAAACAAACACACACACAAGTTCGATATCGAAAATGTAACAAAAAAAATCATTGCACGAGTGCTACATTCTAGGGAGGGACATGAGGACTACGACTGTGTGGGGAAATGGCCGCGGGCAACATGACCACTCTTCCTCTCAATTAACCCTTTGTGATGTGTTAAAAACGACCCATGGAAACACTAGCTGAGATCGCCAACAATTAGTGGTAACTATTTTGGTATTATTGAATTATTTTAAACCAATAAGCTGGTAACGAAAGAAGCAAAATTGGCAGTACACAACGGAGTTCTGGTACCAACCCTTACGTATGGTAGTGAAGCGTGGTGTTGGAAAAAGAAGGATAAAAGTAGACTGAATGCTGTTGAAATGCGATCTATGTGTGGTAAGACTATGTATGATAGTGTACAAATGTCGAAATTAGAGCAGAGTGCAAGGCTGAGATAAGAATTATCGACAAACTTAAGAAAGGTCTTTTACGATGGTTTGGTCACGTGGAGCGAATGAGTGATAAAGAACGGCTAAAAGAAATTTAAATGCAATTGTGCCTGGATGTAAAAGCCGAGGAAAGCCGAGAAAGACATGGCATGACCAAGTACGACAAGTACTTGAAAGTGGACATGTGAAGAGTCGGAATAATCGGCGTATGTGCATGAGAAAATGTATGAATAAAGAGGAAGCAAAGGAAGTATGTCAGGACGGAGTGGTATGGCGTTCTATCTTCTCTGCCTACATGGCGTGATGGTTAGAAAGTTAATAAGCTGGTAATTTGAATACAATGTAGATGGAAGTGTTAACACTGCCATGTAGGGGTCGAAACAAATATTTTTACTGCGGAATCCAAGAGTAATGTAATGCGTTAATTAACGATTGTGGGTGGCGCCTTCAAGTGTATGGTGAAGTATCGATTTAATCAAAGTTTAATATCCACCAAATTATACCCAGTCATCCGCACTATGGGTCCCATAGTCTGATATCTGGGTCATCCGACACAGAAAAGATAATCTGTCTACGTCAACATCCGGTTTAACACTTTTACCCTCAAACGCCGAATACCAAAATATCAAAGGAATAATTAATATTACATTTTGAGTATGTCCAACCCGCGACCTCGTGCACGGTAGTCAAATGCGCTATCACTACGCTACGAGGCGGACAGGCGGGTTCGATTCCCCTAGGGGGTCAACATGAAATATTTATTTACGTGTGATTTTCATATTAATATTTTTTTTTATACCTTGGACTGGTACTGAAGCGTTAAGCCGGAATTATATTAGAGCCACGCTGCGTATCGCCACGCTTCCCCCACCACCGATCCCAGGACAATCGGTCGATCGGTCGGCGACACGCGGGACATGTCTAATATAATCATTTTCATACTAAATGTATGAAATCGATTTCAAACCCACGCGTTGCGACACGCGGCGTGGCTCTAATAAAAATTCCGGCTTAAGACTGATCATTCTGCCTTCATGAAATAAAAATTATCAAGGTTCACCACGCTTGGAGTACCAATGCAGTGCCATATGCACCATTGGATACGGATAAGGGAAAGTAGTAAAAGTAGTAGTAGTACCATTCAATATTTAGGAATGTTGTGCTGCGTTGAAACGTCAAGTGCCATCGGAGAGTGATTATTGTATAAAAAAACTTTTGGTTGTCTGTAAAGTCGGTTTACGGACGATAATTTTACGTGATAACGTCAGAAAACATTGATGAAAAATAGCATACTTTTATGAATTGAATTGTATTATTATTACTGAATTATCATTATTTTGTATAATACAAAGCAGGAGTCAATTAAAAATTACAATATTTTCCTAAATTAATATTTTTTTGTTTTTTCTTCTTGTGTGCTGCTGCTGTCTCCCTTCTACTCCGACGCATCGGCCGATGGAGTGGAAGAGTGATAGATGCGGTCACAAACCGAACGCTTAGGCCGATCGTGCCTCTCTATCGCTTGTTCCGCGCTCTCGCTTGCACACTCGGCTCAGGCGGAACGTGACAATGAGTCATGCTTTTTCGTGTGTGCAGCCGGCGTTCATCGATTTATAAGACTTTATCACGTAAATAAGAAAAATAATGTAGGTTAAGATTACTTAATCTGAATACATAATGGTTTGTTAAAACTCGGAGAAATTTCCAGATTATGCAAAACACGGTTCACGTTATCCAAAGAATACGCAACTTTCCTGAAACGACCGTTTAGTACTTGAAACGGTCTCGACCAAAAAAGTTTATATTCAAATCACTTACTTATGTCTTGCGCCTGAATTTCATTTACATTTTTTGACATCATATCGTCTTATACCTTAACTTGAACTGTATTAGAATCTTAATGATCATATAAAAAGCCTTGAATCTATTGGTCGAATTCAAATCTAAATTTGGAATTTCGAATTGAAATGAAAATTTTAAATTTTGAAGTTTTGCTACATTCTTCTATCTTAATTAGTTTTTAACTGTTTTTTACCAGAAGTATAAAACGTACAAATAAATTTATTTTTTATTGTCGAATAGTAAAGATCACAGAGGTGAGGCAACGGACAAAGCAACCCTTGGTATCTACTGTCATCCGGAGAAGGCGTTTCGGCTGGCTAGGCCATATACTACGTACGCCTCCCGAGAGCCTTAACCATGCTTGCGTATTTTACAAGGCATCAGGTTCTCGGCGTCCGGCGTCCTGGTCGTCCACTGTTGACAATTCGTCGGCAGTTTGCGTCAGAGCTGCGGGACGTGGACTTGACTTGGGAGGATGCACGGGAGCTGGCGGCCGATCGCTTGGCCTGGAGGCAGTTTGTGGATTCCCAATGCTCCACATAGGGAGCGGATATGGTATGATGATGATGATGATGATGAATAGCTACAAATCAAGCGCGGAAATTATATACCTATTGTTAAAACTATTTTCTATGAAATACGCATAATGATTTTTGGAAGAGTCTATGAATTAACTACTTCTTTCCCTTATCTGCACTTAATGGTGCATAGGGCACTACATGGGTACACCAAGTGCAGTGTATCTCGATCATATTATTACATGAAGGTCAAATGATCAGTCATACGCTTCATGACGTATAAATAAATATTTCATGCTGACCCCTACGGGAATCGAGCCCGCGATCTCATGGACGGTAGCCAAATGCGCCACCACTATGCTACTAGGCGGACAATGAATCAAACAAAATAATAAAATCTAACGGGAAACATAATTTTTTTTCAAAAATGGCCAAAAAAAAAAGTTACATCGAATTCTTAGGAATTTGCAAGTCAGTTATTATTTTAATATTACTTTTTCGTAAAATATATCATAAAAATTGAGTGTAGTGGTTAACGCGTTGGACTACCATGCTTAAGGTTGCGGGTTCAATTCACGACGCCGACGGGCCTAATATGAAATATTTATTTTATTTTTTACGTAAACCTTATTTCATAGACTCTGATATGCATCACGTGATTATATACTCCACTGAGAGTACCAAATTCATTTGCGGATAAGGGAAAGAGTAATTTCTTACTTTATTATTTTGATTCACTCATAATTAAAGCGAAGATGTATGGTTGTTATGCTATTTATTATATATTTCTGTGTTAAGGGATACTCTGGTAGAATCATTTGTCAACATAATATGTTTGACAACAACATATAAATAAATTTGTTTGATTAATCATCGGATTAATTGTGCCCAAGATTAAAAACAAGTAGGACAGAGAACATTGGAATATTTCTTTCTTTTATGTTGCCCAATGAAATTAAATCATGTATTAACGTGAATAAAATTATTTTATACTGAGAGATTGGTTGAAGACAGAAACTACATTTATATTGTACCATAATTTGATGTAATGGGTTTTAGCAATGTATATATTTCTCGTATCTCTATCTTTTTTTTGTACTTTGGATATTTTTTGTAAACTTTTTAATATTTGCGATTTTTCTGTAACTTTATGTTGCATATATTTCTATGATAAATTTATAATTTTTATTAATGGCACCCGATGACAAACTGCAAAAATTGCGATTTATCGGGACGGCATTATTTTTAAGTTATGATTATTTCTTAATAAAGACTCTTAAAAAAAATTAAAAAATGCTCTCCGTTCGTAAATCTGATAATAAATAAGCGAAATACAGTCACTTATAGTTTTTATTCCCCATACGATCAGTGATGTCTCCGATTGCCAAAAACCTTTACAAAAATTAAACTTAAAACATTATTGTATCTCTGTTATTAATTATCCGATTTATGAACGGATTGCACTGATGATCTTGAGTATTTTTATTTAATATTTCTGCATTCATAGAAAATTTTGGTTTACAAGTCCATTATCTTTTCAAAAAGTAGTCTTGCAGTCTCACATTCACAAACTTATATTACCATTAACTAATGCTAAACCAACAATTGAAAGTTTCCGGAACTTTCCGCGTCTAACAAAAACGGGAACTTTCCCTTCAGCTCCGTGTGTCTCTATTGGCTTGATTCTACAGATTGAACCAAGTTGGAAGCTGAAATCTGATCACAAATTGTGAGGCTCCAACTCCTGGGCCAGACTATCTCCGATCTCTTGATGAGGAGACTCCTCGCAGCTGATTACAGGATAAGAGAAACTTTACGAGACTTGAGTAAGTTTCATCATTGTACATAGAGTATTTTAAACGCTTCCGGCAGGGGCGTGCGCTAAGATTGTTTTATTACTAAAATATTACGTTAATTAGTTAATGTTTTAGTTCAGTACAAAGTATGTTATATTATCAACTTTTAACAGAAGAACTCCTCAAAGATACACACAAAAAACAAATCCGTTTACATAATGGAACGCGGCGAAAAATAAAAGGTAAATAATATAGAGATTAGAGCGCGAAATGTGTACGGTGACAGGACCAGGGCATGTATAATCCAACGTATCTTAAAATAGACTTCGCGAAAGAAAAATACTAGATGAAGAGAAAAAAAAGAAGACGAAAGAAGTATTCAAAAAATATCTAGTAAACCTCATTTTATAAAAATTTTAAATTATAATAATATATGTGTTCATTTATTTTTATATTTTCATAATGTAATAGAGAGCAAAACCCTGCTTTAAAACTGTTCAGCAGTTTAGCGGGAATTCAACCTTAAATTATGTACAAACAAATAAATAAAAAAATTTATAATAAAAAATTTAAAAGACCAAAAGCGCGAAGTTTTTTTTTTCTAGTAAGATCATTAAGATACAATAAAACAGTTGAAAAAAGTAATGACGGTTATGAAATAAAAAAAGTTTCATAATATGATTGTAAATTCACTTTTTAACACTTCATAGTGCAAATTGTGATTACATTAAATTATGTTATGTGTTTCTAATTTGATTTATTCTATAGAAATAGTATGAACACTACTTCGTTTCTATAATATTTAGTGTCTTCACCAGTTGATGGGATTAAAATAACAGCTAATATCACTAACTTGATGGTGTAGTCTTATTTTTTTTTTGTAAATCGTATTGTGGTTTCGAAATGACAAAATAAAATAAAAAATTGCCGAAATTTAATTGATTCCATGCCGAAACGTGTTTAGGCTGTTATAAAAACAAAAACGGGGACATACAATAATTTGATATATAAAATGATTTTATGATTGTACGTCACCTGTATCTTCTGAGTACTAATAAATTAATATTTGATTACAATTTCCAAAAAAAATCATGGATTTCAGGCGCACGACAAAAATAAGTGATTTTAATACAATTAGTTTTGTATAAGTGTTTTTAATTGTTTTTTTTTTTATTTATTATAATTTATGTTAACACAACTTAGTGAAATCCTTTGTTTCAACCTTTTAAAATGGAGTTATTAAATCATAAAAAATTTTTTTTTCTTATTTAACTGATTTCACTACTCCGAAGATTTCCGTAACATTGCACATAATATATTTCGTTTAATAAAATAGGTAAAAGTGTACCTAGTATTTTTATTATTTCATTCATATTTAACTTTAGATGTTATTGTCTGACCCGTAAAACTGATCATCTTGCCTTCTTAACGTATGGTAAACATTCACTGCACTTGGTGTACCAATGTATTATAGGGTACGGATAAGAAATAGTTTTTCGGACATTTGTGATTAATAATAAGTGATTAATAAATAATAATTAATAAATTTTATACTACTTACAAGAAGAAAAAAAAAGTATTATAAATGAATACCTCAGCACGGGCATTTCAGTGAGGTATTTCATAGATCTAAAAAAAAAGGAAACTATAATCTGTAATAAATAAAAAAAAATAAAAATAATAACATAATGCCTCCACGTAGCATAGAGGTAACGCATTTGGCTACCGAGCATGAGGTGATGGGTTTGATTCCCGTTAAGGAGTGAAATATTGATTTACGTGTGATTTTTATATGCATTGCACCGATGCAGTGCTCTATGCACCATTGGATGCGGATAAGGAAAAGGATTATTAGTAGTAGTAGATTAATAATGAAGTTTCTCAACTTTTGTAATTAATGATAAAACAACGTCATTCAATATTCAATGTCCGTAGGTACTCACTCTACGCCTCTGAGTTTTGACTAAATTAGTGGTGGTCCCATTACAAAATTAAACAGGATTCATTGTTGATTTTACAAAGATGAATTATTCATATTATCTTTATCAAGATTCACAGCCAGAGCACAGAGGCTTCTATTTTGTCACTAATCATTAATAATAGGGATAAATCACCTTTTTTTTTTATTACAAATATTAAAATTGATTAGTCATAAAAATACTTTTTTTTCTTTTTTAATTTTTAGGAGGTTAATAATTATTTTGAAGTTTTCAATTTCAAATGACTGTGAAAACACTAGTCCTCGTTGGCCACGCCCTTTTACGTCACTGTTCATGTAGCCCTTGACGTTTACTGTGAAACATAGCGATACCAAATTTTTTAAATTTTTTTTAACCACCTCAACAGGCCAGGAGGCCCAATTTTTAGAGAGGAACAACATCACAAACACCCAGGCTTGAGAAAAATCATTTTCAATTTTTATGTTTCTCACCGGAAATCGAACCCGGAACCTCCCGTAAACGCGAGTCCAGCGTCTTAGCCATTACGCTACGGAGGCCCCAATTATGACGTCACAGGGGCCACGACCAATAGTGTTTTTCAACAATTTTTTTTCGAAAATTATGAATGAAAGCATGTTTTATAAAACCCATATTGATTTTAATATTAATATTAATATTTCTAAATCAATTTCACATATTTTCATCGGTTTTCGTAATACGTGATATTTCCTTATTTAGTTAATATTTTCCGCGGTGTGGTGGTTAGCATTGAACTGCGTACTATGCATGAAGCCCCTGGTTTCCAAATATTTAAAACTGTTGATATTTTATTTCTGATTTAATATAATACTATATAGAACAGTACGCCTCGTAGCATAGTGGTAGCGCTTTTGGCTACCGTGCATGAAGTCGCAGGTTCGATTCCCGTAGAGCATAGGTTCCCAAACTCATTTGACCTGTGGCCTCTTTTCAGACACAAAATTACACAAGGCCCCCCTGGAAATTTGCCTTTTTTTAAATTAAATAAAACAGAAAAATTTAGTGTAAGGTACTTATTTTTTTTATACATTTAATTATAGTGTCATAAATAAGATACGCTAAACGCTGTAACGACAATGTAAACCAAACCATCATAGGCCCATAGCGGTCGATTTCATGAACTACATGTGTACGCATATAATTTGAAACATCGCAAAATCATAGATGATCTTTATTATACATATGTACATCCTGTAATAACAGATTTTTAAAATTCTATAAGGTCATACATTTAAGCACCTCATGGCCCCCTGATTGCTTTCTAGGGCTCCCCTACTCCCCCAGAGCCAGAGAAGGCCCCCTCAGATCTCTCCAGGGCCCCCTGGGGGGCCAGGTGGCCCTTTTTGGGAACCTATGCCGTAGAGCGTCAACGTGAAATATTTATTTACTTGTGTCTTTCATATTATTATTTCATATAAATACCTTGGACTGGTTCTGAAGCATAAGAATGATCATCTCACCTTCATGTAATAAAAAAAATTTCAAGAAACTCTGCACTTGGTGTACCAATGCAGTGCCCTATGCATCATTGGGTGCGGATGAGGGAAAGTAGTAGTAGTAGTAATAGATAGAATAAACCAGTCACCTGTGAATCGAGTAGGTATTTGTTTGTGTTGTACCACTATTATTCTGAAGGCGCAATTATACACAATCTTAAATATTAAATAACTTTACAATTTCTAGGATATTTCCTCTCGAAATTCCAAATATCGTGAGTGGTTTCGTTAAAGATTCTTGTTAGGAGAAATAACGATAATAATACGACATTTTGTACCTAAAATGTTAAATATCTACTAGGTACGTAAATGTCAGCCGAAGGAATGTCTCATTAAAGCGTGTATTTTTTTCAGGTAAGCGTAATAATTTTAAGATTTTGTAAAATTATTTATGATATATTCGTAATAAGAAGATTTGCAGTCATTGGTTAGAAAGGTTTACGACGTATGCAAGGAGAGTGACCTGTTAATAATGTGGAAAAGTCGAATGTGATGGTTTTTGAAAGAAATGTGAATATGACCAAGTGCAAGATTGTAGTAAATGGCGCTATAGCTTGAAAACAGGTGGAAAATTTGTATATCTGGGAAGCATGTTCACTAGGGATGGAAAATATGGATAAGGACATTGAAAGGAGGGTTAGTGCCGGTAACAGAGTTAAATGTGTGCCTTAAAGTCGGTCGTATCTAATAAGTGCTTATCAAAAGAGGCTAAATTGGTGTTCATAATCTGTTTCTGTACAGTTCTACGGTACCAACCCTTATGTATGGTAGTGAAGCGTGGTGTTGGAAAAGAAGGACGAAAGTAGATTGAATGCAGTTTGAAATGCGATCTCTCAGGCGAATGTGTGGTAAGACTATGTATGATAGGTGTACAAATGTCAAAATTAGAGCAGAGTGCAAGGCTGAGATAAGCATTATCGACAAAATTAAGAAAGGGTCTTTTACGATGGTTCGGTCATGTAGAGCGAATGGATGATGAAAGAACGGCTAAAATTGTATATGATGCGACTGTGCCTGGATGTAGAAATCGAGGAAGGCCGAGAAAGACACGGCATGATCAAGTAAAACAAGTGCTTGAAAGTGGGCATGTAAAAAGTCGGAATAATCGACGTGCGTGCATGAGAAGATGTATGAATGTGGAGGAAGCAAGAGAAGTGTGCTAGGACAGAGTAGTGTGGCGTTCATATCCTCTCGCCTACCCCTTTGGGGGAAATGGCGTGATGGTTAGTTAGTTAGTTAGTTTATATTCGTGACGTGAGAACTAAAAATATAAAAAAAGACATTTATGTGCTCGATATCGATTGTAATTATTATTGTCGTAATTAAGGATTAAGGGCACTTTATACGGGACCTAAACTGAACAACTGTACACCTGTACAGTCTGACAAAAGACACGTAAAATATGTATATTTTTAAAGTGCGATTTTTTAAGTAAATTTCAATTAATGGCATTCTATATATCAAAAAAAATTAACTGTCAGGTCAACCAAACGTCCCGCCGACCAATATTCCAAACAGTTTGCAATCTGCACAAGAAACTGTACAGTTTTCTGTCTCTTGTGTAAAGTGCCCTTAATCCCTAATTACGACAATAATTATCGTCGAAAGAAAACATCCGTTTTTCTTTGTTCTGTTTTTTCTAGAATTGTGCCAATCACAGGGGTGGAGTGTGAAAATCTCTCAACAAATCTTCCATAGACATTTATTCCCACGAAATCCTTAAGTTTTTCTCGGGGTCTAGGCTGCGATCGCGAAAAAAACGGTAAGTAATTTTGTTGTTATGTAGGATACATAGGCTATAGTCAGCCTTATGGATATCGCGTTGGGCCACCATGTGTGAGATCGAGGGCTCAATTCATTTGAATGCGAGTTCTCACATTTATTTCATAATACATTGGACTGACGCAGAAGAAGCGTAAGACTGATCATCTTATTTTCTTGTAAATACACTGCATTTGCGTAAATACTAACTATAAAGTGCCCCTTTACCCCACTAGATGCATGTATGAGGAAATAAATAACTTACTATGAAAGCCCCACCCTTTCCTAGACTGTTTTAAAGACTATTGAGTCTTTTTCAGTCCAGCATAACTTTACCGATTTATTAAAGCTAATCCGCGAAATTTAATAGATTCATTTTTAACTGGAAGAAAGGAAGGTTATTTACGCGACCAAATGCTTTCATTGCCCCTATCACTGTCTCGGCTCTAAGATTGTCATAAACACATTCACCCCAACCTGCTCAAGGAGCTGGCGCAAATTTACAGGGATAGGGATATTATTCTTCTCGGAGTGAATAGGTGAAAGAAACTAGACAAATTAAGTTAAATTTCTTATCGTCTTATCGCAATAGCCGCGCTGGAACGGAAAGGTGATGTTTTTGCACCCCGCCAATCAGAAGGCTTTTGTTAAATACTGAACGGGAATGATTGGAGGAAGATTAATGGGTGGCGAGGGATGACGGTGGCGGTGGGTGGGGACAAAACAACGGCCATCTGTTATCACCCTATGAGCGAGGATTTCTGAGTGATTTAGAGCGATCGTGGAACAGAAAATCTCTTTTTGTAAGCAGATTTAATATAAATTCATTGTAATAACAATAAATAGTCAAGCCATAGACCTGTTAAAATAACACTTACTAAACAAGCTATTTTAAAGAGAGCTGTTTGTCAAAATTTTATGTTCTTTTTTGTGTTTTGCAATGAAAAAAAGACAACTACATATATCTATCTTCCACTTTATATAATACATTTTTTATAATTTTGTTTCCCTCTTACAAAGTTGAGGTTGATTCAAAATTGACACAATCTTCTTGGGACTATGACAATAGCCTATCCATTATTCCTTAAAGCACAAAATATTTTGTAAATGAAAAAGAATAAAACAAAAAATCAGAAAAAACATAAGTGCAACACGTTTGGAAATCGGATACATTATAAGCAAGATTAAAGGTTTTGTAAGAAATTGATGTAATCGGTGATGTTCGACTTTGGCAAAACCAAAACGTTAGGCCAGGAAAAATAAGGATGAAAGTAGATTGAATGCAGTTAAAATGCGATCTCTCAGGCGAATGTGTAGCAAAACTATGTTTGATAGGTGCACTTATGTTGAAATTAGAGCAGAATGCAAGGCTGAGAGATAAGCATTATCGACAAAATTAAGAAAGGTCTTTTACGGTTTTTTCGGTCATGCAGAGCGAATGGATGAAGAAATAACGGCTAAAAAAATATATGATGCGACTGTGCCTGGATGTAGAAGTCGAGGAAGGCCGAGAAAGAGACATGGCATGATCAAGTAAAACAAGTGCTTAAAAGTGGGCATGTAAGAAGTCGGAATAATCGACGTGCGTGCATGAGAAGATGTATGAATGTGGAGGAAGCAAGAGAAGTGTGCCAGGACAGAGTGGTGTGGCGTTCTATCCTCTCTGCCTACACCTTTCGGGGAAATGGTGTGATGGTTAGTTAGTTAGTTAAAACGTTAAGCCATTTTAAACCTCTTTTTGGCTATTTTTTCATGAAAATAAAGGTTGGAACAAAATAAAATCTATTATTAATTAAGAAGCATATCATATTCTAGAGAAACTCAGCCAGTTTTATATTTTATTATCTTATCCAATAAGCGACGCTAGCTTGGTTCCATCTTATGAGTATGGGACGAAACATGATTTTTTCTAGTGATGCCCGCAGCCCACAAAATGAAATCGCAAAAGCACTTCAAAATACACGTAGGCATGTATTTTGGCATAAAATAATTAATTCCCATTGTTGAATTTATTTTTAAAAAGTGGGTAGGTAAATTTCACAAAATTCTAAAGCATTGTTCAACCTTCAGCTTCATTTTATTATTTTTATAACAATGTAATATAAATATTATCATTTTGCTAAGAATGAATTGAATACGTTATGTTTGAAAGGGTAATGAATAGTAATTCCTTAAAAACACGTTTTGGGAAATTTAAAAAATAACATAAAATCCATATTTAAAACAGCAAATTATTAAATTAGCTGTTATTCTAAACATGGTATCTCACTGAGGTCTTTATACATACATGGAGTAACAAAACTCCTAGTACAACCCGAAAACTGGTGAATCTACATCGTATTTGGAGGCGATTGTGAAATATGACTTTTTAATCTAAGCTTGAAAAAAATTTTTTTTCTTCTCATAAAAGTTTTCATAAGTATGGCAGATTAAGTAAAATTGCTCAAATTCTTATTAAAAGTGTTATTTAATTTTGTTTTCTTTATGGGTAGTATTAATTTGACTAAATACGTTATATTATATTTGATAACAATTTGCAAAAAAAAAAAATCGAAAAAAGAATCCAATTCGTGCTCAATTTTCTCATAAGGGTCAAATAAAATGATGATGATGATGATGATGTATGTGTGATGATGATGTTGTGTGATTAGACTATATAATATCTACAAACATAGTAATTTTTTTATAATGTTTCTAATAAAAATAAGCCAATGTTTCTTGTGTTCGAAAATAGAGTAATGGGGTTTCGGTTTTTGACCCCACGATCAATCTAATTTCATAAATTGATGAAAATTTTACGTTTTCGCGAATTTTCGTAATAACACGCTCTTTGCCGTCTGTTTTTTTTTTAAACAAAAAGAAAGCTTAAATATACAAAATATACAATACAGAACACATTGGTTGAGTGCGAATATTTATGCGGACACACGCCTGGTTAAAATACAAAAAGTACTGAAAAAAGGCGCCATTGTTGTAGCCTTGGGGATTTATTTGCAAACTCTTTGACTTCGAAATTAAGTAAGAATTTATGAAATGGATATAGCGCACCTTTATGACGAAAACAACCTAATTCAAAATACCAATTTTTCGTAAATTTTCTGTAGAAGCAAGTTAACACCATCGTATTCGTTCATTTCGAGTTCTTCTTATTTTTTAAAGGAAATTGTGTACCTTTCTGTGTTAAAATAATATTTTAAAAATATATGTTTAATGTTCTTTTTTCAGTCTCTTAACGTGAAAAAATATTCGCAAAACGATCATCAAATTCGAATCATGTGACATGGCAAATAGCCAGACCGTGAATAAATTTAATAATTTATTCGTCTTTATGCCTTCTGCAGGCATTAACAGGGCGGGCTCCATCTAACTTCTTAAGAATCTGCCGGAAAAGAATGGTAAATGCTCTTAACAGTGGTGTCCAACCGGTAGTTCGCGGGCGCCTGGTAGCTCGCGACCTATATTTCAAGCGCCCGCAAACAAAAAGATGGACAGAAGAATACGTTAACGTTGTTATTTTTGACATTTGAAAAAGCGTGTCTTTTTAAATTTATGGCTAAAGAGTACGTATGTGTGTGGCCGTGTAAATTTTCAGTTTAGAATATAATATATGGTATTACAAACACGAACCTGGCAACATACAAAACCTCAAAGATCTACAAATATCTATTACTGGAGTATTTTCTATGGGGTACTGTTAACATATTTAAATATATTTTTTAAATATGTAACGTATAAGATGAACATGTGTGTGATGCGGATATAGATTATGATGCCCTATAACAAATAAAAATTAACATCTCTAAGCAACCGTAGATTACAAAATGATGTTGTTCTTTTATATAAATTAATAAATAATAAACTTGACTGTCCAATGTTCTTGAATGAGATCAGATTTTGCATACCGGGTCGCACCACAAGAAGTTGCCATTTGTTCAATCCAAACACTGAAAATAGAAATTACGCCTATAATTACGCCATAAATAGGATTCATAGGAATGGCAACTTGGTGTGTGCGAGGGTGTTGATCTCTTCAACTCCAGCATTGGATCAGTCAAGTCATTTTGTAATAAATTCTAGCATTGTATTGTTGTGTATTTAAGGCATATTATGTATTATTTATATTTAACATTTTTATGTATTTGAAAATATGTTTTGTGTTCTCTTTTTATGAAAAGCCTGTATAGGCGTGTATAATGAATAAATAAATAAACCGTCAACCGCCAATTATCCGACTCGTTTGTATTGCAGGCTGAGTAATTTGTGTTTTTTGTCGTTGAAAGTTTTGTCTGTTAACATGGACGATGAACCAGTGCCGTCAAAGAAAAAGAAAACCTATAATTT
The DNA here is from genome assembly GCA_022494985.1 of Micrasema minimum. Taxonomy (NCBI): domain Eukaryota; kingdom Metazoa; phylum Arthropoda; class Insecta; order Trichoptera; family Brachycentridae; genus Micrasema; species Micrasema minimum. The sequence continues at coordinate 87,547 of JAGVSP010000616.1, forward strand.
CAATAGCGAATGAGAGCAGTTAAGATTGAAGTAAAACTAGGCGGTGCCCGCGAAAATTGCAATGGTTTCAAAAGTAGTGCAAATTCGGTTGGACACCACTGCTGTAGAAGTTCACTTCAAGGATTGGCTATGAAAATTAAAAATTTAAGGTTTTCCCGCCACGGCTTAATTTTCGCTCCAAATTCAAATTGCGGTCCTACTCAAAATATAAAAATTTTCACTGACAGAGACATAAAAAAATTTTCAACAAATGATTCATGTTATAAACATTTATTTAAAACATTACTAATAAAATTGTAAATGTTTCAATTATTTAATTAAAATTACTAAATAAACACTGCATTCTACGAGTTTTTTTTAAACATTTTTAATTCGTTTTTTTGTGTACCAATGCAGTGCCCTATGCACCATTGGGTGCGGATAAGGGAAAAGTAGTAGCAGTAGTAGTTTTTTTATGTCCAAATAAAAGAATTTCGTTTTTATTTTGCCTTAAAAATTCCTAAAAAAAAAAAAAAAAGGCGTCCCCGTTATTTTTTTTCTTGAGAATTTCTACACTAATTGATTAGGGTCCTACGGTATTTCCATAGAAAAAAGTAATAGGATATTTTTTTCGAAGCTTTATGAAGCGGAATATCATTTCGTAAACATAAAAATTTATAAGTTTGAGTTACAGTTATCCATATATTTATTTTTTAAAAAGCTACTTTATTGACTTACCAATTTCCCCTCATAATGTCAATTCCATTAGAATGATTTTTTTATTCAATGTTGATACCTACTTACCTAATTCAGTCACGAATTAGCTACATTTCCCTACTACGCCAATGTTTTTTTATTCAATGTACCTACAATACTAACCATCTACTCACAGGGTACCGAAGCTTGCCATGTTCATGATCGAATTTTAAAAACAACTTGAATTTCCATTTTCCGGAAGCTGGCAACACTCGTCCGATGCTATTCGGAATCCGGAATCTGAAATCAAATCAACAAAACATAGTAGTTGAACATTGAACATGTACGATCGGATTGATGAATACGCTAAAACGTTGGTCGAGCGGAATATTCCAATTTCAAATTAAATTTTACACGATTCAAAATTGGAATCAATGAGAACGTGAGAGTTACTCTAGTACATTTTTTCTACGGATTTTGAATTTCTAACTAATTATAAAATAATTTGAAAAATGTTTTTTTTTTTTTTTAAAATTTATATTTAATTTATTATATATATCTCTAAGTATTACAATAGCTTTTTATACGGATTGACCACGCTCCATATATTTTCAAACGTTTTTTTTTTTGGTTAATAATTTTTTTAATTCTTTGAAAAAATAACTTTTTTTATTTTTTAAAAAAATTTATTTATAAAACATTTCCGGTGATAATCAAAAAAACAAAAAATTTATAAAATATCACTTAAAATAACAGCTATTTATCAACAATAACCTGATACCTAAACCAATATTAAAAAAGACAAGTCTCTTACTGTTTGCTGTTGGTGACGTCAGGGTTACGACATTCTAAAAAAATTTTTGCATTATGAACATAGGTTATGTTTACCAAATTAGTAGAAAAAGAACTTTCCCATATAATAAACGTTTGTATAAATGTATGCAGTTTAGAAATATTAGTATAAGTTGTATAAATATTTTCATGTTTAGTATTCAATTAAGCACCGTCTAGCGTATAAGAGTCGTACTTAAATAGTAAGAAGTATCTACGTAGTAACATCAAAATGGTTAAAATGCCTCGAAATTTGATAGCATAATACCTAAATAGTAAATCGCGATTACTGATTTTAAGTAGTATAAACATTATACAATAAACGCTATACCTAATAAAAAAGACAAGCTCTTGTGCTTGGTGAGGGAGGTTATATAAGTAGTAATCATAGTAAGGTAAATTAAAAAATAAATCTAAAATATAATAAACACTAAATTAGCAAAAATAGTGATTATAGCAAAATGAAACAATGTGTTTTTTTTGGTAAATTTAAATTTCTTAAAGACATTAATAATTATTAGTTCTAATTATTTAGTGAATCGGCGCGGCGTTAATGTGTTTTTTTAGTTTAAATTTAAATTTCTTAAAGACATTTTAATTTAAATTTTTAGACAAATTCATTAGGCAATTCATTAAAAATACATGGGATTCCTTTATATGAGAAACTGTTTTCGAAATGTATTTGGATGAAATATTTGGAATTTTTATATATTTTTGGTATCTCATTGATAGATTAGATTTAAAGTGTTTTAATATTTTTTTTTAAGATTTGGTCTATCGTTGGCACACTAAAAATTTTAAAGAGTAATTGGTAATATTGGACATTATTAATTTTTACTTTGAAATAATATTAATAAAAAAGAAAATTTCACAAAATTTTCATGTACGAGTTAACACGAGAGAAGAATTCCGGAAAATATCCCATTTAAAATCAATGTTTTTTCTTCGTGGTTTTGTATGTATTTGGAAGACAGTATTTGTCAAAACTACGGGACGTAGCCCTGACTTAGGCGGATGCACTGGAACTGGCTGCCGATAGTTCAGCTTTGAGGCGATTTGTAATATATATTATACATGGAGCAACATAACTTGTAGTACAACCCTAAAACTGGTGAATCTACATCATGTTTGGAGTCCAATGTGTAATATAGGTTTTTTTAATTAGGATTTCAAAAAAAAAATAATTTTGTTTTCATAAAAGCTTTCGTACCTTAGTACCGCAGATTAAGTAAAATTGCAAAAATTCTTATTAAAATGTTAGTTAAAAATTTTGTTTTCTTTATGGATGGTATTATTTTGACTTATCTTGATAACAATGTCCGCTTCGTAGCATAGTGGTAGCGCATTTGGCTACCGTCCCTGAGTTTGCGGGTTCGATTCCCGTAAGGGGGTTAACAGAAAATATTTATTTACATGAGATTTTCATATTAATATTTCATCTGTGATACCTTGGACTGGTACTGAAGCGTAGGACGGATCATCTTGCCTTCATGTAATAAAATGATCAAGATACACTGCACTTGGTGTACCAATGCAGTGCCCTATGCACCATTAAGTGCGGATAAGGGAAAGAAGTGGTAGTAGTGATATAACAATTTTCAGAAATTTATCTAAAAAAAAACTTCCCACTTAATTTTCTCGAAAATTATGGGTCAAATAAAAAAATTGTACTCTACAAAATCTACTCTAAATATGATGTAGATTCACTGGTTTTCCCGCCTTCATGGAAATTGCGTGATAAACTAACTAACTAACTAACCATCACGCCATTTCCCCGTAGGGGTAGGGAGAAAGGATAGAACGCCATACCACTCTGTCCCGACAGACTTCCTTTGCTTCCTCTACATTCATACATCTTCTCATGCACATACGCCGATTATTCCGACTTTTCACATGTCCACTTTCAAGTACTTGACGTACTTGGTCATGCCATGTCTTTCTCGGCCTTCCGCGGCTTCTACATCCAGGCACACTTGCATTTAAACTTCTTTCAGCCGTTCTTTCATCACTCATTCGCTCCACGTGACCAAACCATCGTAAAAGACCTTTCTTAATTTTGTCGATAATGCTTATCTCAGCCTTGCATTCTGCTCTAATTTCGACATTAGTGCACCTATCATACATAGTTTTACCACGCATTCGCCTGAGAGATCGCATTTCAACTGCATTCAATTTACTTTCATCCTTATTTTTCCAACTCCATGCTTCGCTTCCATACATAAGGGTTGGTACCAGAACTCCATTATGCACTGCCAATTTAGCCTCTTTTGATAAGCACTTATTAGATACTACCGACTTTAAGGCACCATTCATTCTGTTACCGGCACTAACCCTCCTTTCAATGTCCTTGTCCATATTTCCATCACTTGTGAACATGCTTCCCAGATATATATGTAATATAAATAATATGTAATATAAATAAAGAGAAAAATATAAATGTAATTAAAAACGAATAAATTAAAACTCATAAAATAATATCGTGCGCATAAAGAGGTGTGCTAGCATTATTTACCCAATTATTTTATCAAGTGGTTTTAACATCTTTTCGTCGACAGTAAATGTGTTGCGTGTGTTTAGTTCATGAACCATTTTTTACAAAACACGCAAATTAAAAAAAAGTACCTTATCTACCCTTCCATATTCGCTCCCCATGTGGATTGGCTACCAACAGGAAAGTGTACTATATTTTTATATTCCGTATTTTTTTTAAATAGAAGTGAATATTTATTCAAAAGATTCCTCGTGAAAAATATTTAAAAACGGAGCTGATGAAAACGGATTGACCGCAAACGGATGCTTTAAAAGCACCTGTCTCCTAAGTGCACAAAAAAGTCAAACCGTCGGAAACCAGTGTACTACATAATATTTGGAGTCGATTTTGTTGAATAAATTATTTTGATTTGACCCATAGTTTTCGAGAAAATCAAGTACGAAGTATTTTTTTTTTTCGATATTTTTTTGCAAATTGTTATCAAATCTCACGTATTTAGTATCCATAAATAAATCAAAATAAAAAACTGCGTTTTAATATGAATTTGTGCAATTTTACTTAATCTGCGGTAGGTACGAGTGAAAGCTTTATGAGAAGATTTTTTTTTTTCAAGCTCAAATTCAGAAGTCATGTTTCACAGTCGACTCCAAATATGGTATAGATTCACCAGTTTTCGGGTTGTACATTGAGTTTTGGTACACCATGTATAATATGTACTGTCAATTTTTTTTTTGCCGATTTTCCACCCAAAAATTCGCACGTTTGGAAACGTTATATTGTGAGTTACTACACTTCGCCTGTCGGGCACAGAAATTCCTGTTAGTTTTCAATACCCCCGAGGAATCAGCGATATCCTTACGGACGCGTTAGGGCGAATAAGGAATATGGGAACGTATTAGCAACGCTATATTGTTACATATTTAAGGATCGGGAGGCTTCTGCTGGATTATCGGGATATTATGTCACCGCCCGAATTTATTTATCGTAACATCTTTAATCGAGCAAAATTATCATAAATCAGCATTGAAATCAATAAATAAATAAATAATTTTCCAAGTAAATACTTATACTACTGCGTTCCCTTATCCGCACCCAATGGTACATAGGGTACTGCATCGCTATACCAAGTACAGTGTATAATAATCATTTTATTACACGAAGGTAAGATGATCAGTCTACGCTTCAGTACCAGTCCAAGGTGTCACACATTAAATGTTAATATGTAAATCACATATAAATAAATATTTCATATTGACCCCCATCGGGAATTAAACCCACGACCTCATGCACGGTAGCTAAATGCGCTACCACTGTGCCACGAGGCGGACATTTCAAAGTAAATAGTCAACAAAAAAAAAAAATTATTACAAGAATTCATATTACTCTTACATTTAACTAACTAATTAACCATTACGTCATTTCAGCGAAGGGGTAGGCAGAGAGGATAGAACGCCATACCACTCTGTCCTGACATACTTCCTTTGCTTCCCTACATTCATACATCTTCTCATGCACATTATTCCGACTTTTCACATGTCCGCTTTCAAGTACTTGTCGTACTTGGCCATGCCATGTCTTTCTCGGTCTTTCTCGGCTTCTACATCCAGGCACACTTGCATTTAAACTTCTTTTAGCCGTTCTTTCATCACTCAATCGCTCCATATGACCAAACCATCGTAAAAGCCCTTTCTTAATTTTGTCGATAATGCTTATCTCAGCCTTGCACTTGCGTGTCTTATTTCGACATTTGTACACCTATCATACATGGTCTTACCACACTTAGATCGCATTTCAACAGCATTCAGTCTACTTTTTTCGTTCTTTTTCCAACACCACGCTTCACTACCATACATAAGGGTTGGTACCAGAACTCCGTTGTGTACTGCCAATTTGGCTTCTTTGTTATGCGAGTTGACTTGAGTTATGTTGTTGGGTTTTTACTTACTGCATTTTACCTTTCATCCTTATCATTGTACGTTATCCTACACAAAATGTACCTTCGTGTATATAAATCAGACGCGTTAACACCTAACACTTGAGTTAACTTTACACCTAGTTGCGTTCCTTATGATCCCATATATGATTTCTAATCGTTTAATATCTCACTTTGATCGACTAAAATACCATTTTATTTGAATAAATATTGTAAATACTAATACCTACTACTTTCCCTTATCCACACCAAATGGTGCATAGGGCACTGCATTGGTTCACCATGTGGCATGTGATCATTGTAAATATCTTATATATATAATAATTTTTTTAATACTTTTTGTGGGCCGATAATTATTCATTAATCCCATATTTTTTAGAACGCCACACCACTCTGTCCTAGCACACTATCCTTGTTTCCTCTACAATCTCCACATTCATACATCTTCTCAGACACGCACGTCGATTATTCCGATTATACACGACCACTTTCAAGTGTTTTTTTTTTTTTTTTTAATTATTATAATATTTATTTAGTACTATATAATTTTTACATAGACTAATATTATTACATTCCACTTTTAAAATGATTCCTAACTACTCTTAGCCTACCATTATACATTTTTCAATTTAGCTATAATATAATACGTAATACCTACACTAATATTTTTCACACATACGAGTTTATTTTTTACATTTAACCCTAAATAACTTTACATTTTGTTCATTTTTTATTTCATCTGGAATCTCCTCATAAATTTTAATGGCCTTATACATTAGACAATTCTGTGACATAGTTTTTATTTTTTGTTATATTTGTTATATTTGACCACGCCATATCTTTCTCGACCTTCGTCGACTTCTATATCCAGACACACTAGCATCGTAAATCCTTTTAGCCACTGACGCTTCAATTTATTTCAAAATACCGTAAAAATTGACAATCCTAATGGATTCTTAAACGATGTATTTTCCCCGCTAAGTGGACATCGGCTAATAAAAACAGTAATGAAGGGCTGTCATATCTCGGTAATGAATTCAGATAATCTCGTCTTGGAAGAGGATCCTGAGCTTGTGATAAACTCACTTCGTGGAGTGCCATCGACAAAAATAAAGGCGAACCATCGACTCCCCGATAAAACTTATCTTAACAGGTCCGTTGACCACACGCACAGTAATGACGGGACATTACGATAATTAAAAAAAAAAATTAAAAAATATACAATTATTTAATCTTTCGAATCAACAAATCACCACTTTGTACATTAGATACTATACTTACTGTAAAAAGTTTTTTTTAAATTAGGAAACAACATTGAAAAAGCAGGTACTTTGTACTTTCACATAAAAATATTTTTTTAACCGCCTCGTAGCATGAGGTCGCGGGTTCGAATCCCGTAGGGGTTCAACATGAAATATTTATTAACATGTGATTTTCATATTAATATTTCATTTGTGATACCTTGGGCTCGTTCTGAAGCGTAAGACTGATCATCTTACCTTCATGTTGTAATAAAACTACCAAGATTAAATGCAAATGTGCCTGGATGTAGATGCCGAGGAAGGCCGAAAAAGACATGGCAGGACCAAGTACGACAAGTACTTGAAAGTAGTCATGTGAAAAGTCGGAATAATCGGCGTATGTGCATGAGAAGGTGTATGAATGTAGAGGAAGCAAAGGAAATATGTCAGGACAGAGTGGTATGGCGTTCTATTCTCTCGAAATGGCGTGATGGTTAGTTAGTTAGATTATTGTATACAAAAATGTTACAAAAAATGTAGTATATTGCATTGTATTACATTATTTAAATAATATACAATTACTACTACTTTCCCTTATCCGCACCCAATGGTGCATAGGGCACTACATCGGCGGTGTCTTGATCATTTTATTACATGAAGGTAAGATGATCAGTCTTTCACTTTAGTACCAGCCAAAGGTATCATTATTTTTTTAATAGTTTTTTAATTTTATTGATTTTTCTCAAGCCTGGGTGTTTGTGACGTTGTTTCCCTCTATAATTGGGCCTCCTGGTCGGTTGAGGTAGTAAAAAAAAATTAATAATATATATTGACGCCTCCTACGTATAATATCGTAACCGACAAATCGTCGATTTTGAGTTTTTGGTGGATTTCGTTTGTATTTAACTATATCTTTAATTCTACCAAAACAAAAAAAATATTTTGCCAATAAAAAGGGCTTTTTTGGCGCGTATTTCGTCGTATCTACAACCAATGCATATGAACGAAAATATTTTCAAATGCTCCTCCTGTAAAATCGCATTTTGTGGGTTACGATATTATACGTAGGAGGCGTCGATATATATATCTATATTTTAACGAGTTGTGAATCAGCACTATTGCTAAGTTTATTTAGCTTTATAACTTGTAAAATACTTTCTATGCCGTTAATGAAATGATAAGACGATACATATCGTATTTCTGATCAATAACCTCACACACCCAGCTAGTCATTTGCACCGGAATACCTATAAATCGGTCCCGCATGAGAATAGCGGCCGTCCCGCTCTCGTCGCTGGGAATTATGGTCATCCTACCCACAGATATATTATACTCGGATACTGGAAGATAATCGCCTGTCTTCTGACGGCTGCCGGGGAAGGGGGAGCTGTGGAGGGGGGTAAGGGAGGGCTACCCCAAGTAAAAACGCTGTAACATTCTTATTTTCTATTCAATTGACCAATAACTTATCGAAAGAAGCAAAATTGGCAGCACACTACGGAGTTCTGGTATCAGCCCTTATGTATGGTAGTGAAGCGCGGTGCTGGAAAAAGAAGGATGAAAGTAGACTGAATGCTGTTGAAATGCGATCTATGTGTGGTAAGACTATGTATGATAGGTGTACAAATGTCGAAATTAGAGCAGAGTGCAAGGCCGAGATAAGCATTATCGATAAAATTAAAAAAGGGCTTTTACGATGGTTTGGTCATGTGGAGCGAATGAGTGATGAAATAACGGCTAAAAGAAGTTTAAATACAAGTGTGCCTGGATGTAGAAGCCGCGGAAGGCCGAGAAAGACATGGCATGACCAAGTACATCAAGTACTTGAAAGTGGTCATGTGAAAAGTCGGAATAATCGGCGTATGTGCATGAGAAGATGTATGAATGTAGAGGAAAGCAAAGGAAGTCTGTCAGGACAGAGTGCTATGGCGTTCTATCCTCTCTGCCTACCCCTACGGGGAAATGGCGTGATGGTTAGTTAGTTAGTTTAAATTGACCAATGGGCTTGTAAATCAAAATTAAAAATTCTGTGAACGCAGAAAGATAATGCAAAAAATCACAAAACCATCAGTGTAGTCCGTTCGTAAATCGGATAATGAATAAGCGAGATACAAACATGTATAGTTTTTATTCCACGGATTATCGATGACGTCACTGATCACGCCTATCATACAAAATCTTTACAAAAATCAAATTTTAAATTATTATTGTATCTCTGTTATTAATTTTCCGATTTCTAAACGGATTACACCGATTTTCTTGTGATTTTTCGTTTTATTTTTCTGCATTCTCAACTTGTTAGATGGAAACAGAATGATTCAAGTGTGTTAGATAGTGGAAGATAGATATAGTTGTCTTTGTTTCACTGCAAAATACAAATGGAACAGGTGTTGACTTAATATGTTTCTGATTTTTATACAAAATTTCATTCCCTTGGTTACAGTGATTACATCTGACCCGAGGTTGACGGTGCCTGGTAGGTGACAGGGTAGGATACAGGGGGTGGCAGAGGAGGGGTCGAGGGTGACAGAGAGGTTACAGAGGGAGACAGTATCTCGAGAGATGATTTCATTAGAGGACTCTTCAGGTGTTTTTCTCGATTTTCGTAAATTAAAGACAACGCTTTACATACACTAAGTTGGTGACTTAAAATGTTATCTTAGCAGTCGCTAAGATCTTTCAATAACTTTGATATTTTTTCAGAGATTTAGGCCCCTGTTTTTCCACCTCTGAGTTGAGTCCCGCCTAGTGTCATAGGGTTCTAGTAGCCAAAGATATTGCTAATATTATTTTTAATTTGCGAGCGGTTATTTATTTTTCAAATGATTTGATAATTAGTAATTGTGATTTTTTCTATCTTTCTCTTGATTTGTAACATAAAAATATTGCTATTGATAAAAAACCATAATATTGTTTTATTTAATCCTGTTTTTCATTTCTTCAAGATATAAGTACTTAAATATTTCAATTTTGGAGCAACTTTCAAATACTACTACTTTCCCTTATCCGCACCCAATGGTGCATAGGGCGCTCCATTGGTACACCTAGTGCAGTGTGTCTCGATCATTTTATTACATGAAGGTAAGATGATCAGTCTTACGCTTCGGAACCAGCCCATGGTATCACATATGAAATATCGATATGAAAATAAATATTTCAGGTTGACCCCCTACGGGAATCGAGCCCGCCGAATCTCAAATAGCCGAAAATTACTGTGTCAGAAAGCAGAAAACAAGTTGAGCTGGAGTGGGATTCGAACCTAGAGATTCTAATCCGGAGTCCTCGACTGTATCACTAGACAAGAATTGATATTGACAGTTTGACATCTCAACCGAGACGAGAATTTTAGAAGGGATTATTGATAATTAGGCGTTTACAGGGCTTATGACCTGTCATTGGCTGGGTTAAGTGGCCACTTGATGTATTACAACATTCCCCATTTCACCTAGTATTTGATATCCATATCTGCCAATATACAGTAAAATGGCGCGACCCTTCACATGTGAACACTCTCTGTCATCCATTGAGAAAATTGCTAAGCATTTTAGCAGAAACCTTTATGATTGCAAGTGAGATTCTTACCGAATTATATCCGAATTATAGCCACTAGGAAACGCCTGAAGATGAATCTTCAATTTGTTATGCTTATAACTTTTACCAGCTAATTTTTATAAACAACATTTTGAGTGTGTCCAAATACTTGTAGACAAAAACTAGATTTCACCCATTACGGGCTAATAATTACAATTTGACATCTCAACAGAGACGAGAAGTTTGGAAGGGATATCATAGAGGTTTCTGCTAAAATGCTTAGCAATTTTCTCAATGGATGACAGAGAGTGTTCACTTGTGAAGCGTCGCGCCATTTTACTGTATATTGGCAGATATAGATATCAAATACTAGGTGAAATGGGGAATGTTGTAATACATCAAGTGGCCACTTAACCCAGCCAACGACAGGTCATAGGCCCTGTAAACGCCTAATAATCCATAATCCCATCCAAACTTCTCGTCTCTGTTGAGATGTCAAACTGTCAACATCAATCAAAACCTCAAAAAATGCAGCAGGGACCGCAATATT